>JBBPUL010001320.1:0-10191 GCA_038094675.1 Spongispora temasekensis
TTCACTAAAATCCTACCAATGACTTCAAAAGCTCAAAAACCCTTTCCATAACATGGCTGTCTTAAAATGGGCATATCTCAGCAGTGTGTGAATGAAATCACATGATCCAAGGGGCAATGTTGTAGCCGAGAGTATGTTCTATTTATATCCCCACCAAAGCTAAGCGAAATTACCACAGTGATTGGCAGTGCGCTGTGCGCACTGCCGTTGGGGTTAGTATGGAAAGGGTTTTTGAGGTCACTGTATGTTCGTTGAACAGCCAATCAACCTGTTCATCAAGTCTGCCGACGAACTCTTCGGCCCCATCAGCTCAATCAGGCGTTCTTGCAAGCCTGTCAAGCACATTCCCTGGATGTCATTCACCATCAGCACAGCGGATTGGGAGCATGTCAACGATGTGTGAACAATTATCTCTGATGCTAATGGTATCCAACATCTTTTCTCGTCTGATGGTCATCCTGCCCTTTGGCTCACAATCCCAGTGTTCGAAGAACTCCTCAGTGCATGGGAAGAGAAGCTCTCCATTGGCAAGTATGTCGTGTATTGAAGCGCAATAGAATGCGGCATCGACAAGTTGAAGAAGTACTACTACAAGTTTGACTCAAAAGATGTCTATATTCTTGCACTTGGTAAGGTATCTGACCTTGTCGTACCATATACTGACTAAACACATCACAGTATTGCATCCGTACTACAAGCTCACTTATATTGAGATGGCCTGGGGTGGCCCCGAAGAACAGAAAAGGAAAATTGAGGTGGGCAACCCATACGCCAGAGATTGGTGTGACGATGCATTGCAAGTCATTGAAAGGACACTCGAGGAGTACTGGCGAGACACTATGGACGATGTCAAGCCTGTGCATATGAAGACTGTGACACAAGACCCAGTTTCCTCCGCGCAGCACCCTCTCCAGTCAGAATACGATCGCCATCGTCAACAACTCCTCCAGCGGGCAACGCATGTGAACAGCGGCGGGTGGAAGGAGGAATTATGCCAGTATCTCAACGACATACTGAAGTGACCTATCCAGGACACGACCATCGGCCTCTACTAACCACAAAAAAGGAGCTAAGGATGGAGGACCATGACTTAGGTCACAAGACACAAGAGGTTGAAGCTGGGGACAGCTCGACTCTTGGCCTGGTTTATATATTGCCTACTACATTAAATACATGAGGCATTAGTAAGCTATGTACATGTATCTACCATGAGGTGGTCTAGACTAATGATGTCATAGATAAGAGATAAGGGAGGTCCAGACCTCTGACGTCATTGATGATGTCATGTCACATGATTGGTCTAGACCAGTGACGTCATATTACGTAATGCAATGTGCCACACCGTTATGATAAGAAAAAGGTAGCGAGTTTGAATAGAGTTACAACACTACCCCGTCTTTAGGTTGAGATTCCAGATCAACCAGAATCATAGAATAGCAACGTGAATTCTTGGAGGGTGACTCCTTGGACTTTTCGGGGCACAGCCGGGTTTTTTCGATGAAACTCCTTAATGGCCAGAGGAGCGTTTGTAAGATCGGCAGCTGGCTGCCAAGTGGCATCACTGATGTCATATCCCTTCCATTTAACTAGAGATAATAATCCACATCGAGTGGATCGTGAATCCAGGATTGTTTCCACTTCAAATTCTTCTGAGCCATCCTCCGAAATGTGTACTGCATCAGGCTTGCTGACTGGTTGTCCTGGCAGTTGGTCTTTGAATGGTTTAACTCGAGAGATGTTGACTGTGGGATGTATCTTGATCCTGGCCGGCAGTTTAAGCGTAACTGTGTTAGGGGAAGTTTTCAAAACTTCAAATGGCCCAATCCATTTCTGAGTGAGCTTCACGGAAGCATATGGTAGTTGTAAATGTTCCGTGGATAGCCAGACGGAATCGCCAATTTTATAATCCGGTGCAGCCGATCGCTTTTTCTCAGCCTGCACTTTCATTTTTTTGGCATTAGCACAAAGGGCATTTTCCACTTCGGTGTGTGCTTTTCCTAATTCTGTTTGGAATCGTCCTGCGATGGAAGTATTGTGTTTCACTTCAAAACCCATGCGCGGCATGTAGTTTCTAGTGACAGCGAAAGGAATGCTACCAGTAGCACGTGTGACTGTATTATTGTGGGCAAACTCGGCCATTTTGATGTATTCTGGCCAAGACTCTTGGTTCTTGGACACATAACAGCGGAGATATTGTGCCAAATCATGATTTACGCATTCTGTTTGTCCGTCCATTTGCGGGTGATATGCTGTGGATAGTTTTTGAGTAACTTACACAACTCTGTTGTGAAAGCGGATGAGAATTGTGGTCCTTGATCAGAAACTACCATTTTGGGTAATCCGTGCTTGCACCATACATGGTCTCTGAATAGAATGGCCTAGAAGGTCAAATATATCCTTTAGCCAGCTCGCCATCAAGGAATTTACAGATCTCTAATAAATCAGATTGTGACATAGGAATCACATGACCCTTTTTCGGTACAAAGTCAGGTTGCAAGTCAATTGCATGATCCCAAGTCTTCCGCAATGGCATGCGTGTGGATTCCTGTTTGGAGAAGACATCCAAAAAGTCATGAAATTCCACTGGAACTTCCATTTTTATTTGTTTTTGTTCCTCCAGAGAGATTTCATTTACGTTCACGCCATTATAATAGTTAAAAGTCATGGTATGATTTCTCCAATCTATGGAGGGGTTATACTGTTTCAGAAACTCGTATCCTAAGAAGACCGCATTCGTAGCTAAGTTGGATACGTATAAAGTTAAGGGAAATGAATAGGCAATCCAGTCACCATCTGTCATTTCTGTGTGTACCTGACAAACATGGGTAATTCCTCTTCCCACGTTCGCGGATCCATCTGCATTTCTGACTTCTATTGGTCTAGCCAATTCTTCGCATGCGATAGCATTGGCCGTGACAAATCCTTGGTCGACAAAACAATGAGTAGCACCACTGTCGACTAAAGCGGATACCCAGACCGATGATTGGTCATTCCTTTGTAGTTTAAGCTCCACTTCTAGAGCATTTTCTCGTAACTGCCATGTCTTATATGTACGGCATCATCCGAATATGCTGAGGGATTTCATAATTTAAGGTATTTTTTTGTATTTGTGTGAATTTAAGCACCCAATGTTTTTCTTCTGGGGCCGAGCTCAATTGAGACTTCGCGGCGGAATATTCGTCTGATGGGCTACCATATCAAGATGACAATTCATGTGACGAGAACGAGACAGGCTCATAGTTTTCGTTCTGAGCCATTTTGGCAAGTTCTCTCATGTCAAACACTTCGTAATTGAAAGAAGATGAAAGATCAACCGAATTAATTACAGGGGTGATTTCTTCCCATTCTGGTTCATTGTAATAAGAATCGAACACATCCGAGACAGGTACATAGTCCGAAACACTATTTTTTGTATGTAAAGAATTTTCGTACATAGCAGTATTACTAAAAGAAATATGGTCCGAGACCTCAGACACCCTCATATCTGAAGTCGGCCTCAAAAACCTGCCTTAGCACGTGCTTCAACTGCAAGCCTATCTCGCCAGTACGCTTCGGCTTCTTCCATCATCCATGCCTGACGGTGGGCTGTTGCCGCTGGTTGCAGCGCTTGTGGGGGCAGGGGCGGAGTGGAGATCTGCTGCTGTTGTGGGGGCCAGGATGCAGTGTACCCTGGGTGCTGTGGAGGGAGAGAGGAGATTGCCTCTCTTGCCTTGTACAAGGCACAATTACGGGGGCGACGAGAAGGATTTGTGGGACACATTGCCCAAATGTGTCCTTTTCTTTGACAACCGAAACAAGTCCGATTGTCTGGAGCAGACGGCGTGCACGGGATTTGGCGATCTATCTCCATTGGAGCGCCTTGTCCGGGTTGGATACCGGTTGGAGTAAATCTTTGTCCCGGCACAGGGGGACGCAGAAGGGGGCAAGCGCCAAAAGGGCGAGCGCTGGGAGCACGAGGGGTAGAGGGGCCAATACTTGGCCTGGCTAAGGTGATCCTTTCGAATTTTTGATTGATGGCCGTATAAGCCTCAACCAGTCCTTTATAATCGTCATCATTGAGCGTTGCGCCATGTAACTCATGCTCGATGTGGATCTTGTATTGCACCGCTCTTTTTAGCAGGTGCACTGCTTCCTCGTTGCTGCATTTGGCATCTGAGAAAAATGCCGCGAAATCCTGCATAAAGGTTGTAAAGTCGCCAGTTTGTTTTAAGTTTAATAATTTTTTATAGGCTTCATGGCGAAGCGTGCCTATAACAAAGTAGGATGTAAGCTCGGTTTCTACGTCTGCTACCGAGGGCCAGTCGTTGACATCCTTATCCCCGAATTCTTCTAATGTTTTGATAGCAAATGGGGCAGCGTCGCCTATCAAACGGGTGACTACTGCGTAAGTTTCTTCTCGACGATCCAGCTTCTTGACTTTCAGGTAAAGCTTCATCTTGGCCCACCAAAGCCGGAACGTCGTCTTGTTCCCGTCCCATAGGCCGGGGTCTCCTATCATCCTTTTTGCTCTGGTGGTGACATTAAGTTGAAGACCTGACAGCTGATCGGCCAAATCGTCGATCTTCTGGCTGATGGCGGTGTTCGACATTTTTGTAGATTATGAAGGTGGCGGTGGCAGCATAGGGGTTCGAGGAGGGGGGTGTGGAGCGACGAGCATCAAAAAACAGTTAGAGGAGGTGCGGGGGTACGTTGGCGGCTTCGAGTTGAAAACTCGTGTTTCCTGTCCAGTCCCACTCGGGTTTAGGGGCTACCTTTCTGATGGCGAGGAATTCGTAGCTGATGGTACACATATACTAAAAAAGAAACTCGCTTGCCACTACCACGAAGAGGGCTCTACGAGGGTTTCATCTCACGAGGACGAGTCTTGTATGCCGGCTTGGGACCGGAGAGTCGAGGGGGAGGAACCGGGGAACTGCCTGGCTATGGCTGACATTTTAGTACGCTGAGACTGCGACTCTTATGGAAGATATCGCGATTCCGTCGGATTGCACTGCCCGAAACAGCTGCACTGACCCACTATGTGCGAAAGGGATTGATCGTTATTTCTTGGCGGCTAGGCGTGTCCTCTCGAATGAGGTCTATGCCCTAGCAAAGCGAACCAAGTGTAGCGCCCGACGTGCACAGCTCAAACAGTTTTATATAGGAGTTGTTGTCTCCTAGCTGTCACATAGCAAACGCGCTCCCGATAGAGCGATGACCACTTTACGCCTGTGGATCGGCTTTCCGACAGCGAGTAAAGATGACGAGCAGGGCGCGTGTGTAACCGGTGCTAAACAGAGGCGGACGTATGGGGCAGCTTCGACCTAATGAAGTGACCTATCCAGGACACGACCGTCGGCCTCTACTAACCACAAAAAAGGAGCTAAGGATGGGGGACCGCGACTTAGGTCACAAGACACAAGAGGTCGAAGCTGGGGACAGCTCGACTCTTGGCCTGGTTTATATATTGCCTACTACATTAAATACATGTATTAGTAAGCTACATGTGTCTACCATAAGGCGGTCTAGACTAATGATGTCATAGATAAGAGATAAGGGAGGTCCAGACCTCTGACGTCATTGATGATGTCATGTCACGTGATCGGTCTAGACCAGTGATGTCATATTACATAATGCGATGTGCCACACCGTTATGATGAGAAAAAGGTAGCGAGTTTGAATAGAGTTACAACACATACCAGATGACATCTCCAAGGATGTTGATATCGTTGGTTGGTGGGCGGTACGTTGTTTCTCATTTTTCAAACTATCTTTTTATACTCAAGTGACTCTAGACTCATTCTAACCAATATCCAATGCTTGCATGCATCGCCAGGGACATCTGTGCGATCCCAGCAACATCCATTCCATGTGAACGATTATTTTCGGCTGGCACTGAGGTTGCGACAGATCGCCGATTGCATCTTGGTGCAGAACAGTTTGAGCAACTTCAAGTTTTGAAGCACGCGTGGCGAGCCAAGATCGTCAACAAGGTCAAACTCAACACATTTGACTGTAAGCATGTGCCAGTAGATTTGGATGAGTTTCAAGAACTTCTGGCATGAGACGAAGAACTTACAGCATGGGATAAAGTTGTCGAAGTTGTCGAGATGTAGTCAGTAGTTTGTCCCGTCTATTTGTACTGTGATTTTTGCAACCGGTTGCACACAAGACCGGTTGCAACTGGTTTGCAACCAGTTTGATGTGCCTTGTCAGAAGTCGCAACCGGCAACCATAAGAAATCTCCTGGACTGCAACTGGCAACTGCGGTCCGGTCCTAAACAGTCATGGTCCAGTCAAGTTGCCGGTCTTGCCAGCAGTCCTAGACTGGACTTTAAATCAGTAGGTATAAAACCATCCAAAGATCGATGCACCACCTTTCTGGCAGCATGTGCCATCAGTATGCCATTCTTCCAGCAACTTGGCCATGTCCAGCTGTGATTCAATGCCGCCTCGGTACATGACGCGAAGCTGTGCCTTGATTCTATACTACATACATATTCCAGATGCACATCACTTTCTTCGGCTAGTTATGCAAGTGTTCTTCCCACTCGATAAGCGTGATCGGCAGTTGGGAACGGTAAAGAAGAAAATACAAATGTTGCGATGTCCCTGTTTCTGCGAATGTAGAAGAGTAAATGATCGACACCACAATTGCTCACTTGCTTGTGAAGGTGGTAGGCGTGCTCTATCGCAGGAAGGTAACCATTGGCGCGGCCCTCCAAAGATGCCAATTTCCGGATATCGTCCGGAGTCGTGTCAGCAATCAGATTATTGATTACTGAAGTTTCGCAATTACAAAACCTGCAGATGGGCGTTCGAACGATAAGACAAAGAAGCGCCCAGGGCACAGGACCAAACACACGTGTCTGCCAGGCGAGGACTGACACACCGAGAACAGACCACCCGACATTCTACCCTTCTCCACCACGCAAAAGTCATTCACAATATGCTCTCCATCGGACGATGGAAAAAGAAAGGTCAGCTTGCGAGGAAGAGACTTGATGGATAACATTGACGAGGACAAAAGGGCAAAGAAAGGCGAACGTCCAGTCTTCTCCAGAGGCTGCGACAGAGATCGATACAGAGACACCGGGAGGTGAGCATGGCATGAGCAACAATCAAAATGTCACTGACGAGAGCACAAGAGTCCAATCGACCTTTGGACAGCAGCCACCAAGCCGGGACAACAGAGTCAATGGAGCCTTACAGTATCGTTGCCGAAGCGATCCAAATTGATAATGTACCGTCGGTTGCCATCCGCGAGCGACAAAAGACGGGTCAGTATGCGAGCGAGAGACTTGATGAATGCCACTGACGAGGACGAAAGAACCAAAAAGGGCGAACGTCGACACCGATACGGCGACTTTGAGTGGTGAGTACATGAGAAAGAATCAAAATGTCACTGACGAGAGCACAAGAGTCCACTAGACCTCTGGACAGCAGCCACCATGCCGGGACAACGGAGTCAACGGAGCATTCCAGTATCGTTGGCCAAGCGATCGAAATCGATAATAACCGCTATGTATGGTCGGTCGCTTTTCTCGCGGATGGCAAGCACGTCGTGAGCGGCGACAGGGGAGGTGAGATCCGACGATGGCGAGTGGAAGACGGCAAAAAAGTCGGCACCACAATTCACGTTGGAAGTTGGGTTCTGGACATTGCTGTCTCGCGAGACGGCCAGTGGATCGTCAGTGGGACAGATGACGGACGACTGGTCGTGTGGAATGCGACAACACACGAAAAAGTGGTCGAATGCAATCACAACAGATGGGTGTCTGCGGTGGACATTTCGGCAGATTCAAAGAGAATCGCAAGCGGATCAAATGACGAAACTGCCTGCGTTTGGTCCGCATCGACTGGCGAGCAACTGCTCAAATTGCGACACGACTTTCGGTTGGCTGCGGTGAGATTCTCGCCTGACGGACGGCTGCTCGCCACTGCCACTTATAGCCGCGACTCTGTCCGTGTTTACGACAGTCGCAACGGCACTCTTCTCGTCGACTTCCCGATTCGAGTTTTCTGGAGAAACAACCGAGCCCTCGCGTGGGCCAGCGACAGCAACAGGCTCTTTGTGTTGTCTCACCACGGTGATATCCACTGTCTAGACGTGTCCACCAAGCAGAGGCTTTCCAAATGGCCCATCCACACTGCCGAAGATCCATATTGCATTGCGCTCGCATGTAACGACACCGTCATCGCAGCCTCGGCAGGTTCAAGCGTCTCATTCTGGAACACCACAACCCAGCAGCAAGTTGGGACTACTTTCAACTATACCCACGATGTCTGGTCTATGGCTATCTCGCCCAACGGTACCATGGCGATAGTCGGGGAGGGGAAAATCATTCTTCAAAACCTTTGTGACATCCTTCCTTCGCCATACAGCGACGAGGTGAGTGTCGCGTTTTCGTCTGAGATAGCGTTTTCTCATTATTTTTAGATGTTGCTGGACCGTATATTGTGTATTGGCAATGCCTCTCTCGACGGCGCCGCCCCCCTCTGGCAAACACAACGCAACCATCTCCCAGACCCGCTCGCTATCTCCGACGAGGACGTTCACAAAACCATCCAGTCATTAGGCTCTCAGGATGAAAATTCGCGTGCGTTTTGAGCACTGAATCCATGTCTTGCTCACAGTCGCATTGATTAGCTCGCAAAATTGCCCATCTCCAGGACACAGTCGCAGAACTCCACAACGTTCGCGCCGCCTCTCAAGAAGCGGTCAGTCGAATCAAGCATTCAATCAAGTTCTTACGTACAGACAATGCTACCTCAGGCTTGTTCTGACCCTAGCTATATGAGAATGGTTTTTAATTATCGAAATCCACAGCAAGCGTAAATCAACTTGATCAGGACGTCCAACAACTTAATGATCAACTCACTGTATCCACGAGCATTCTTGCTCTGCACGAGCAGAAATATGACTGTGAAACATTGTATATGCATGATCGCATATACGATGCTATATGGTGTCTTCGAAAGGTCATGACCACCAAGGACTTGGCGAAATTCAAGTCCATCATGGACTGGATTGACGGTCAGTCTTCCCTCTTCTTTGTAAGATATTTAATCATTGCTATCAGATTTTACAAATCGGTGCATGTCGAAACTTAAAATAATAGGAGACAACTCATTGAGAGCCAAGAAACACGACGAGGCGCTGCAAGCTTACTCTACTCTGTTGTTACTCACTCCCTCGCCACCCGCGACCGTTCTGATGGAATGGGCTAAGTTGGCACTTTCCCGATGTTCACTAAATGTCGTATTGGGTGCCACTGAAAAGGTATGGTTGATGCAATGAATTTAGAGGCCGATCGTCGGGTGATGACATGTTTTCCAGTTCAATTTTTCAAGGCTGCGTTTGTATCGAATGTTCTGTTCTGTTCTAGAAGCAAATGGCCGTATCCCGGAGGCGGTCGAGTGTTTCCGGATAATGCAAGACGACTCGAGAGTAACGGACTCTTACGAACGAGCAAGTTGGGAGTCTGGTGAGTATCAGAACTCAAGGCAAAACATATCTGACGACTTGTCAGGATTTCGACGACGTTCTATCCAGAAGCTTGGCGCACAGGGTGATGCTGCAATAGTAGCCGGGAACCATGATGCAGCCATTGCATCCTATTCCTATGCGTTGTCGCTTGGCCCTATGGAAGCCAATAATTTCATTGTTAAGTGCTGCAACGCACGTGTGGGTTTGTTGGAGGATCAGTTGACGAATATTGACAAGGTATGAATGAAAACGTGTGCCACATCGAGTTGGTATAGATAACAGGTCATCCAGTCGAACCCATCTTCATACGAGGGATATAAGAAGAAACACTCTATATTGTACAGCCTGGGTCGCTACAAAGAGGCATTTGGTGCATTCGAGATGATGCTTTCGGCACTCGACAAGTCGCCCGATTCACGACTTCGTAGTGAGTCTGTTGTATTGATGGGCACTTGTAACACATAGACTTATTTCTTCATCAGAACTTCGGGAACGATACACTGACACCACTCCGCTGATTCGACAGGTGGTCGAGCAGACCATCCGCGACATACCACGCGAGCTCATTGATGTCACTACTGGCTGTCTCCTTGAGAAGGCGTCGCAGGCCGCAGCTTTCGAGAGCGTCCCGATATTCGATGAACTCCGATCATCCATGACAACCCGTAATCGACTCGATCTACCGCGAATTCAGGAGGAGGTGAAATCATTCTACGCATATG
>JBBPUL010001321.1:0-10190 GCA_038094675.1 Spongispora temasekensis
CTATTGAACAATGCAATCTCACTTGGGTGGCAAACAATCAGGTCAGAATTAGGGCAGACTTATATCAAGGGTTGAAAGATCACTTTAACCATGATCCTGATCAAAATATGGATCAAGTGGGTCATGTCATTCTGCCTTCCACTCACAAGGGCAGTGCTTACTACATGCTTCAACTCCTCCAAGACTCTCTGGCTATTTGCAGAGAGTATAGAAAGCCTGATCTGTTCTTGACCATAACTGCCAATGGTAGCTGGCCTGAAATCACTCAGAATATTTTCCCTGGTATATATATTCATATTTCTATCTGTATTGTAAAAGTCTGACTTATTTCTCATCAATAGGGCAAACTACCATTGATAGGCCTGACTTGGTGGCTAGAGTCTTTCATGCCAAACAACAAGCACTCTTCAAGACGATTTGTAATGGGTATTTTGGACCTGTGGCTGGCTTTGTCTATACTATTGAGTATCAGAAGAGAGGTCTTCCCCACATGCATATCTTGATCTTTCTGAAGAAGGGCCATAAAATTCAGACAGTGTAGCAAATTGATGCCATCATCTCTGCTCAGATCCCTGACCCTGATCTCCATCCTCAACTCCACTCTGCTATCACCAAATACATGCTTCATGGGCCCTGTACTCCTTAGAGGTGCACTGAGAATAATGTCTGCAAGAAAAGATTTCCAAAGCCATTTGCTTCTCACACTGTTCTCAAGAAAGATGGCTGCACTGTCAATGATCATCTCTATGCTACCTTCAAAGAGGCTTGTGGTGCATATGGTCTTTTGGATGATGACAGAGAATGGGTGCTATGTCTTCAAGAGGCTGCTCACTTTAAGATGAGTTCCCAACTCAGAAGACTCTTTGTTATTATTCTAGTCTGCTGCTCTCCTCAGGATCCTGCTCAGTTGTGGGAAGCTTCCAAAGACAACCTCTGTGATGACTTGAGACACCAGCTGATTCAATTCCACCATATCCCTGAGCCCACACAAGAGCAAGTCTATGACTATTGATGTGAATCTAAGTGAACCTCAAGATGAGAACACCTTCCTTGAGGGCTCATCTATCACCGTCGGCCTCCACTAACCACAATAGTTAAGGATGGTACTCAAAGGAATGAAGTGAAGGATTGGATCATCCTTGACTTAGGCATAATGCACAAGAGGTCAGAACTGGGGAGCCAGTTCAACTGTCTTGGCCTCTATTTATATGATGGTCATATGGTGCATGGACCATGTACTACTAGCCTATCCTAAGGTACATGAGGTATAGGCGAGGCCCTTATCTATAATATAGGCAACATGTGTTTACCATGCTGCAGACATGCAGTGATCTGGACTACAGTCTAGATGCCTTGTGTCATCCATGAGGTGATGATGTATCTCTTGGATGCACTGGGTCCAGACTATGACATCACCTGTGATGTCAGCTTACATAATACTATGTGCATACCCAGCATACACCAAATCTCGATCTCTATCCACTGGTGACTCTAGCTTAGGGCTAGGACATTAGGTTCCTTTGTTGTATTCATAACAACTATGGACTATACTTGATAGCACAGGATCTCAGAAGACATAGAAAGACTCTGCAGGACTTTGCAAACATGCCTCTACTACAGGAGAACTGGGGACTTCAGCATAGAAACCAGCTTATCAGTGAGCAGCTATAGTACAACATCCAGAACTTGCAGACCTTTGTTCAAAGAGGACTTTCCACTCTCAACCCTCAACAGAGAATACTTTATGATGCAGTTATGGACAGTGTCATTCACTCCAGAGGATCTTTCTACTTTCTTCACAGTCGAGGTGGTTGTGGCAAAACCTATCTTGCCAAACTCATTGCTGCCTCTGTCAGAGCAAGAGAGCAGATTGTGCTTTATGTTGCTTCCACTGGTTCTGCCTCCCTGCTTCTTCCTGGTGGTAGAACTGCTCATTCTTGCTTCAAGATCCCCATTCCTTGCCATAACCAGAGTACTTGTAATATCAGAAAGGATGATGTCAACCACCAGCTTCTCCAGCAGACTGCTCTCATCATATGGGATGAGGTTGCTTCTCAGCATCACTATGTGGTTGAATGTGTGGAGCACTCTCTTCATGATTTGCTCAATCAGGATCTTGCTTTTGGAGGCATCACTACTCTCTTTAGTGGTGATTTCAGACAAACTCTGCCTGACATTCAGCATGGTACAAGAAAGCAGATTGTGCCTTCTACTCTGACTCACTCTAATCTCTGGGCCAACATGAACATTCACTATCTCCATCAAAACATGCGTCTTGGCCAGGATCCAGAGTCTGATGAATGGGCACAACAGTTGCTTCACATAGGTGTCACTGATGGTGAAATTGAGCTTTCTGAGCACATGAAGAGTGATGACATTGTCGACTCCATCTACTCCCAGCTTCTCACTAGTAATCAGCATCTTTCTGATCAGTACTTTCTGGATCACACTATTCTCAATCCAAGAAATGCTTAAGTCCATAAAATGAATGCTAGCATCTTGGACTCTGGAAAAGACTACCTTTCTGAGTGCAGACAGTGTTATTGATCAGGAATACAACTACTAGTATATCCAGCAAGAGATCCTTCACATACTCAGTTCCTCTGGATTTTCTTTACATAAGCTTGAGCTCAAAACTGGTGCACCACTTGTTACGATTGGTCTATGGCTCTCTTTTCTTTTCTCTTTTCTTAGCTGCAGCATCTTCTGTTATGCCTCTAGATGCCTCACCAGCCATCCTTACTGCTTCATTCATGCCTCGCCGGTCATTCTACTGATGTATACCCATTTCTAATTCCCCTAGACTCTGACACTGCATGTCATTTCATTTCATCATTGTCCCTTCGCCAACCTCTCCCATTGGCTTATGTCACTTCCTTCACTCTGGGCCTTTTCCTTTGGTACTGTGTACCTCATCCCCTTTGTTTCACTCTATTGCTTCTGACACCTCATGTCGCTTATCCTTATCTCAGGTATTTCACTCAAGCTTCTCTTCTACTGCTCCCACAGTCCTCATGCCACAGCACCTTCTCTTCTGATCTTCTCTGCTGTGCATTTGCTTCTTATTTCCAATCCACAGTCTTCTTCTTACTCATTCATACTGTGGATTACTCATAGATGCTTACCTCTCTTTCCCCTTATGTCTTCCTTTGTCTTTGAGGCTCTTCTTAGGCCTGGTCCATGTGCATCCCCCACACATATATATAGATGTGTAGCATAAGCCATATATCTTCAGCTTGAGCCTACTCAAGATAGCAATCTATTGTATCTTTGACCCTCTCACTTCTTCTCACTCTCTCTAAGAACTCTCTTGGCCTTGCAGCATCTTTGCTCAAGAATACTCCACTCTTGTCCTTGATGTTACTACATACTCACCTAGGTGGAGTAGTGACAGGTTACCTTGCATTATGCTTGGAACCTATGCCCCTCATCTTCATCTCACAGCTTTAGGTTGCACATTGAGTCTATGGCTGACATTGCCTGCACCTATCATAACACCACTTATGCTGTTGAAAAACTTGGATTCTATCCATAGCCTGTATAATCTTGCTTGAGGTTGCTCAGATCTACTGCCAGAGTTTTGGAGTGCAGAGTGCTAGATAAAGAATGTGGCAATGAGAATGTGGTGTTTATACCTAGGATGAGTCTTCAGTCTGGTTTGGAGGACTCTTCTGTTCATTTTCAGAGAAGGCAATTCCCTGTGCATCTGGCTTATGCAATGATCATCAATAAATCTCAAGGTCAAACCCTGAAGCACATTGGACTTAACCTTTAGGTTCCTGTATTCTCCTATAAATAGTTGCATGTTGCTCTTTCAAGATGCACTCATCCAAGAAATATCAAAGTAGTTTTTTCTGATAATCAAAGACATACCAAGACACAAAATGTAGTATGGACAGAAGTATTTAGAGGATTGCAATTGTAATTAATAAACTGAAATTCATTTTTACACTTGAAATCAAAACTTGGCTGATTTTACTACCATGGATCTATGCTGTCAATTTGGGTCTGTCAGATCAGCCAAACTCAGAATAGGTTCTTCACAGCAAACTGGGATGATTATACCGAAGGCATAACTGCCCAGGTTAAACACCTCATACAACATATAGTTAGCAAGGATGACAAAGTGGAAAAGAAAAGAGGCTGATCATAACAATATTTAGAAGCATTGATACTGGAGATCAAAACTACTGCATAATATCAGGGAAGGTGGAGGTTAGTGTAGAATATGAGGTGGGGAGAATACTCAAGGGCCTCATGAGGACTGCCATTTATGCCCATGCTCAGATGAGAGAGTAAAGGTTGGGGAAAACTGGGGAGACTGCCTGGCTATAGCTGATAATTTAGTTTGCTAAGACTGCAGATCTTATTTTGGGAATAAAGAGTCTGTGATTCATCTAACCTTGTAAGAGAATTCCACTACACTGCAATATGTGGAAGCAGCAACTATTTTTTATACCAGAAAATATTAACTAGTCAAGCAAGCTTGAAACTACATTCTTTGGGAACACCTAATAAGAATCATATATGTGCCCTGAGCTTTTTCCACAGCTATGTGTATGGTTTGCAGGTATAACCTGATCTGTCCTTTATCACTGGGAGCTGCAAGGTCTTTTATGTCTGAATAAACAGATGCTAACTGGTAAAAGTCACATCAATCAGCCAGGGAAGAAGAGGACTAGTAGAGATTTGATTGGACATACTCCAAACAATATGGAGCCTCCACTAGTAAGATTTGGTCTATTGAGGACCATGCTCTCTCCTGTTGTAACCTTATTCAAACTCACCTTTTTTTTCTGAACTCAATGGTGTGGCACACCATATTACATAATATGACATCACTGGTCTAGACCGATCATGTGATATGACATCATCTATGATGTCAGGAGTCTGGACCTCCTTATCTCTTATCTATGACATCATTAGTCTAGACTGCCTCATGGTAGACACATGTAGCTTACTAATGCCTCATGTATTTAATAGTAGTAGACATATATAAGACCAGCCAAGAGTCGAGCTGAGCCCCAGCTTCGACCTCTTGTGTCTTTGACCTGAGTTGCAGTCCCCCATTCCTAAGCCTATTTCTCTTTGTGGTTAGTAGAGGCCGACGGTTGTGCTCTAGTTCTTAGGTCATTTCATCTCCAATGATAGGCTGAAAAAAAAATAAGGATAAGAAAGGTAAGAATACATATGACACAAAATGTGATTCAATGGGCAAAGTTGTTAATGGTGAGAGTAAAGAGATATGATAAGAGAAAAAGAGGGTGTTTGTTGTAATCATATTCAAACTCTTCTCCTTTTTGTGATCTCAATGGTGTTACACACCATCTTATGTAATATGATGTCACTAATCTAGACTGATCATGTGATATGACATCATCTATGATATCACAGGTCTGGACCCCTTATCTCTTATCTATGACATCAGTAATCTAGACTGCCTCATGTTAGATACATGTAGATTAGTCAGACCTCATGTATTTAATATCATAGTACATATATAAAGTGGCCAAGAGTCGAGCTGAGCCCCAGCTTCAACCTCTTGTGTCTTTGTAACCTAAGTTGTGATCCTCCCCTTATCCTTAATCTTTTCTTTGTGGTTAGTAGAGACCGATGGTCATGCCCTGCTAGGTCACTTCAGTGTTGAGGGTTGAAGTAACTACATTAGTAAACTATATCCCCCTATACAGCTCTGTACAGAGCTGTACTGTTATAAACTAGCAACTTGAATGCACTAAACCTAACTTTAAGTAGGAATGAAGAATAGATGTGAGCATCAGTGCAAAGAAATGCTCGAGTTAGTCTACACCAGATTTTGGTTATAGAACCTGGAAATCTTTTGAGAATGTTGATGTGATAGTCATAGGGTGTCTTATGGATAAAGAATGTAGATGAGTGATACAGTGACTCCAAAAACCATTCCAATGCCTAACCCCAAACTGGGGCATGTAGCACCCTGCAATCACCTGTGGGAATTTCGCTTAGCTTTAGTGGAGACAAATAAAGTACAAACCCTTGGCTATAACTCCGCCCCTTAGGTCATGTGATTTAGTTCAGGGGCTGCAGAGATATGACCATTTCAAAACAGCAATACCATTGGAACAGTTTTTGGACTTTTATTATGCAATATAGAATCTCAGCTATACTGAACTTTATTTGGTATTGTTTGGTGTTACAAATATAGATATACATACAAAAATTGTGTCTGAGTTCTAAAACATTCCCATGCCTCTTTGTTCTTATCATGCGATCACTCTTTGCCACCCAAAAGAATACCATTCTCTCCTGGTTTCATGCTGGTCATTCTATCTGCTCCATTGCCTCTAGCACTGGTGTAGGCATTGCTACTATATACAGACTTCATTCTAAGGAGCATTCTGACCTCCAAAAATCTCTTGGTGGTCATGCTATCCATCTCATCTCATCTCAAAAGGTTGAGAATGCTGTTCAGGTCACCAAAGCACTCTCCACCATCACCAACCAACCTCTCCATCCCAATACCATCTGCCTCCACTTGAAAAAGTCTGGGATGAAAGCTGTAGTCAAGTCCAAATGCCCACTACTTTCTGCTAGGCATCACAAGAATCATATGGATTTTGCTGTTGTTCATAGAGATTGGATTATAAAGGATTGGAAGAAGGTGATATGGTCTGATGAGACCAAAATCAATCATCTAGGGTCAGATGGGAGGAAATGGGCATGAAAAAAGCCAGGTGAGGGGCTCAGAACAGTTAAGTGTGGTGGAGGTTCTGTGATGGTATGGGGGTGTATGACTTGGAAGGGAGTTGGTTATGCTGCTAAGATTGATGGTAGGATGGATGGTGATCTCTACCTTTAGATTTTGAAGGATGAACTGCTGAATACTCTGCAGTTTCATGATCTTAATCCATCTTACATTATCTTTCAGCAGGACAATGACCCCAAGCATACCTGTAGAAAGGTTAAGGGATGGCTACAAGAACAGGATTTTGAGACCATGGTATGGCCTGCACAGTCTCCTAACCTAAACCCCATTGAACATCTCTGGGGTTATCACAAAAGGAGACTGGCAGAGTATGAAAACCCTTCTAATGGAATTTACCAATTGTGGGAGAGGATTCAGGAGACATGGGAGGGAATACCAGTGGAGGAGTGTCAAAAGTTGATTGAGAGCATGCCTAGAAGGGTTGAGGCAGTGCTCAAGGCAAAAGGAGGATATACCAAGTACTAATACCCACTTAGTATGAAAAGTCCAAAAACTGTTTTAATGGTATTACTATTTTGAAATGGTCTTCTCTGCAGCCCCTGAACTAAATCACATGCCCTAAGAGGCAGCATTGTAGCCAAGGGTTTGTACTTTATTTGTCTCCACTAAAGCTGTTACGACAGGCGCGAACGTCAGTCGTAGACTCGATGCGCAACCTAAAGCTGCGAGGCGAAGACGAGGGGCGTAGGTCCTACACGCAATGTGCAGAGACTAGTCACTACTCCACCTTGGCGAGTATGTAGCGACGTCGAAGACGAAGACTGAGTATCCTCGAGCGAAGACGCTGCGAGGCCAAGTGGGACGAGGGGAGAGCAGAGGGGAGCGAGAGGGTCAAAGACGCAATAGATTGCTATCTCAAGTAGGCTCAAGCTGGAGATACATCGCTTTGTGCTACACCCTATTTATATGTAGAGAGTTCTGCGCACAGACCAAGCAGTGCTATAGCTCAAGAAGGGAGAAACCCGAATTCGGTAACTGGAGATAAGGGAAATGAGTCATGCACGACGTAAAACGAGTCAGAAGGCTATGCATGGTAGAACTACATGGAATGCCATGGAACGCATGAATCAGAGATAAGAGATAAGGGAATTGCACAGCCATGAATGCTGAAAAAGGAAGGGGCTGTGCGCGTTTTAAGTAATACAAGGTAAAAGAGAGCGAAGAAAGAAGAGAAAAGAGGCCGATCGTAACAATACCCCCTTAGTAGGGTCGAAACCCTAGTGAGACTTCTTTTACAAACCGCGGCAAGACCCAACGGGCGATCCGCACATGTTGCTTTCTCCGACCGAATCGAAGAGGAAGTCGTCGTCTTTAGCTAGTGCTGGTGGGGACCTAGGCGGAGGCACTGGAAGCACGCGGCCAGAGCGCTGAGAGCGGCGGGAAGTGTTGGAGGCGCAGGACCGAAAGGACCCTCGGGATTGGTGGGAGCTGCGGGAGGAGGCAGAGGACGAGGATGAGCTGGGCGGGGAACGGCGGTTTCGGAAGGGGCAGGTGGCTTGGGTGTGACCGGGAGAACGGCGGTGGCAGAAGGGGCAAGTGTAGTGAGGGCAGTGGATCCAGATGTGTCTAAGCCTGTGACAGACGAAACACGAGTCGCGGTATCGGCGGTGGTAACTTGGGCAGGGTAAGTCTCCCTGCAAGATACGACGTTGGACCGTTGCTTCTTGAATGCGATCGAAGCGGGCCTGGAGGGCATCGATGGCCAGTGCTTCCATAGGGTCAATGGGGGAGGAGGAGGCGCTAGGCGTTCCATTTTCCACGGGAACCGAGTCACGAATGATCTCGGAAATTGTTGGGGAGGGGGAGCGGATGTTGTGATCGCGGATGGCAATGTTGGTGGGAACGGAGACCATTGTGGTCTCTTGGAGATATCGGTCAATGTCCTGGATGAAGTCTAAATACCCCAGTTGATGGGCCAGTTCGTGCACATGTCCCATGATTCTGGAGTGCATTCCGCGGATGGAGGCTCCGGTGAGGGCAGTGTTTCGGTGTTCATTACCGATAAGGGCTTGGAAAAGATGGGGGAGGCGTTCTAACTGGAGATAAATCATATAGAGAAGGAAAAAGATGGAGGATGGGTCTGTGAAGGCGGAAATCCCCGTGAACATGTGGGGGTCAGTGAGGTACTCATGAAGCATGCTTCGTTCATCATCGGTTGGGTCCGAGGACCGAAGGGTGTGGGCGTGTAAGGGAATGTCGACCGAAATCACTGGGGTTGGGGCGTCGACGGGCGGGTCGAGGACGGGGACGGTATATACAGGGCTTGGGCTAGAAGGAAGACCGTTCGTTGCCAAAACCACAGCATCCTCAAGATGAGGAGCGTCGGCCATCGGCGGAGGTGGGGTATTCGGCGGCGAAGTAAGATTGTCCTCCGTAGGAGGTACTGAAAGGGACAGAGAGGAAGGCGATGAGGGGGATATGGATGAGACATTGCTAGACATGCTAAAAGAGAATCGAAGGGGCGAGGGGGCGAAGACGATGGAGGGCGTTGCGAGGGAGGAAAGCTATTGCTTTGAGGGAGAGAAGGCCTTCGGGTGAAGGTCTTTATACTCCCTCAGGGTGGACTTTGCATTTTTCAGGTTCCGTTCTGGGACCCAAGAGTCTTCTTCCGTGGTATAACCCTTCCATCGGATCAGAAACATGCGGGAGTGTGGTGTTCCTCGGTGGCGTAAGACCTTCTCAATTTCGTATTCCTCTTCGCCTTCTATTAGCTCCGGGGGTGGAGCTGGGAAATTCGGGCCGTGTACGCTATTTTCGCGATAGGGCGATAAGAGGGAGGTGTGGAACACGGAGTGAATCTTCCATGTGACCGGGAGTCGGAGTCTATATGTTAAGGGGGATAGGATGTCCGTGATAACGAAGGGTCCTTCCCTTTTGGGTGCGAATTTGGGGTTCGCGATGTGGCGGTTGAGGTTCTTCGCTTCTAACCACACCTTATCTCCTTTCGAGAATGGGGTGAATGAGTGGTGTGTGCGGGATGCCATCACCTGGCATGCGAGTTCGTGGGCAGCGAGTGCTTCGTTCCTTGCTGCGGACAGGGCCTTGAGGCGTTCTTCCAAGGCTGGAAGCGGTGTTTCTGCGAGAACCGTGGGGAGGGCACGAGGTTTGAAGCCGTACATGAGGTAAAACGGCGATTTGCCGGTGACAGAGTGGGGGCGGTGGTTGTGTGTGAATTCCGCGTGGGTGATGTGGTCCGCCCATGCAGTCGGGTTGCTTCCACAAAAGATCCGAAGGTATGTTTCAACCTCTTGGTTGACGTGTTCAGTTTCACCGTCAGATTGAGGGTGGTAGGCGGTGGACAAGGAGAGGTTGTATTTTAGGAGCTTCCCAAGCTCCCAAGCGAAGGTAGATGCGAATTGTGGGCCACGGTCGGAGATGATTTTGTCGTAGAGGCCCCAACGACGGTAGACTTTGTGGAAAAAGAGGGTTGCTACTCCCTCGGCGG
>JBBPUL010001323.1:0-10179 GCA_038094675.1 Spongispora temasekensis
CAACTAGAGATTGGCCAAATGACCTATGAACACCATACAGCTTTGCAGCCCACTACAGGGCTTCCAACCTTGTGTCAGAACATCCTGTGACACCAAATTAAAAGAGATCCTGCTGTGTGTCTCAGCCCAATCTGGGCAAACATGGATCTTCCTGCTGAGTTTATTGAGCATGCTGTACTCGAGGCCTATGCAATGTGGTCCCTCTATTCAACCCTCACCATGATCACACTGCCAGAGAGGGTCACTTCATCCACTGCTGCTGGTGTACCTGTACTAACCATGCATGCATCTGATGGACATGCTATTGCACATGAAGTCATTGCACTTGATTGGCTAGTTTCCTTCAGGTCACCAAATCCCGGGTCATCATAACTATGCAAGAGGTCTGCATTCCTGGTTATTTGATCTCACCAGTGCTCTCTCCATCCCATAAACCAACCCCACTGTCTGCATTTGGACATTCTTCCTTCTCCATTCTCTGTCAAGCCAACCACCTAAAAATCAACCCTGCTGCTGCTGCCATTGGCATTCACCTGTCATCTCAAGGTCTTGATGTAGCTGATCCAGACTCCCAGGAGTCTGAAACACATCTCATATTCTCAGGCAGGATGAAGCCCACTTTGATCCCCTGTTACTTGACAGTCCTCCTTTTGTCCTCAAACATGAGCCTGACTTTGAGGCATTATTGGAGTCAGATACTGAATAGTCAGTCTCAGATTCAGCAATTGACCCCACAGCACTTGCAATGATCAGCCAAATGATCATTGATATGCTGCAGTATGACTCTCAAAGCCAGCTCCTCACTCGCAGCCAGTTCAAGGAGGATATCTGGCACCTGTTTCATCAATTCCACATTCCTCTTAGCTATGGCTTATGGTGATCACTTGCATGAGCACTTAGTGCTGCAATCTTCCTTATGGACCCTGGTGACAAGCATGCTGTTGAGGAAGTGCTGAGCCAAAAGGGCCTCTCATTCAAATAAAAGCTGAAGTCCCATCCACAATGGATCCTTTCCTGAGTCTGCCACTATGTTCCTCCACCTGAAGTTTTGTTCAGTCAAGTGGCTGCTGTAATGAAGATATTTGGTCCCCTCAAGGATGCCACATCAGGTGAGGCACTGTTCAATGACAAGTGCTGGGATGCTGTCCAAAACCTGCTTGAGCACATTTGAAATGGATATTATTCAGATCCTCCTGATGTGCCACTGTTTTATGAGATCTGAATGGATCACAATGGACTGAAGCTGTACTGGTGTTGCTGTGGGACAAATGATGTTGAGGGTGGTGTTCACCAAAACCTCCTGTCAGTCCAAGTTGGTGCCCCGTGGTGCATTCCAACAGCACATCCCCAGAACCTTGCCAACATGGTTTCCACATCAACTACTGTGACCGAGGGACTGACCCAGACAGCCGGCAAGCTGCCAGCATGGCAACTCGGTCTTCAAGTTCAGCATGATGGCTTGCCAAGCTCATTGCAACAACAGGCCAGGATGCTCCAGTACCACTTCATGGGCTCTGAGTCCAAGTTAGTACATCTGTTGGTAGCAGTGTTGCCTGCTCTGAGTCCAAGTCACCAGGCTGCAACAATGGCATCATCCAGTCATAAGTGCATCACACTGGATAGCACAGCAAGAGGACGTGCATGTACTGTAACAGCAGAGAGTGCAAAGGCCAGGGTGGACAGAGATTTTGCTCGAAGGTGAGTAATCTACTGCTATGCAGCAGGTCAAACTTGACTTGCCAGACTCAGGTGTGATCCTAACTAACTCACACAATGCTTAGCATGGTGCTAACATGCCAGTGGCAGGACTAGGAGGCTTGGATGCTGTGGCATGAACCATATTAATAGCTCCTGCCATCAGCCTGAGCAGTAGTCATGCAGCTCGGGTCGTGGCAGCACTGCCATCTTCAACACATATATACATTAGTAGCTAACTTAGTATTGATTTTGAATGCCATTGGGATTTGTTTTTTACTCAGCTGTGATGCTCTCAGCTGTGCTTCTATACTGAATTTTTCTCCCTGCAGCATGCTGCACATGCAAGTTAATTAATTAATTTTTCTCCATACCCTCCAGGTATGGTTGGAGTGCCAGTAGTAGTATGCTAGTGTAGTAGAGTCACATGACTTGTGTGACATTTTGAAGCTTGGTAACTTTAAGATCTCACCATGGGGCTATGAGATAACAATTGTAAACAAACACTGCCACAGCAGCATATCCCCTTCAGATATCCAAAATTACAGTTATCTTTCAGAATGAAATTAGGGTTACATATTTTTATGATACATAGTTTATTTGATAGTGATATATACCCATATGACAGCTGTACCTTCCAAAGAGTCTCCTTCTGCATCAACACCTTCTTTTTTGGAAATCAAAAGATGCACAAAAGATGTATTCCATGTACAATTGTGTCTCTGGCACTGAGTGAAAGTTGTAAATGCCATACTATAAGGAAAGGATGACATACATACTATGTATTGCTGGGACTGGAATAGGAAAGATGCTTGTGTTCTGGATGCCATTACTGTTCAGCCCAGATGGTGTTCAAATTGTCACCACACCTCTGAATCTGCTAGGCAAACAAAATGTCAGTGCACTCAAGAAGGCTTGCATACCAGCCATTACATATCAATTAATGCAGAAACTGCAACCTATGGCAATTTTATGGTGAGTATTGGATGGCTTATTGATACCAGTGAATGATCCCTTACCTTCACACAAGGACATCCACATCCATAAATATAAAGCTAATATAGTTAGTCCTGAACAGTTGATAAAACCTGGGAGTAAATTTGAGAAGATCCTGAAGGATGCACATTTCATGTCACATATATGTAATCAGTATTGTGATCAACAAGGCACACTGTCTTACCAATTGGAGGGAATTCTGGCCCAAGTGATCTTCACAATCCCTCAGAGTTTATATCATATATATTCATTATCTCCAAGAAATGCTACATAATGTGACATTCCCATTTGTCTAAATATACCAAGGAGAAAAAAGACTACAACTTGGATGATGCTCTACAGGACTGGCAGAAAGCTAAAATAGTTGTGGAGTATGGCTGGGCAGCCCTTGATCACCAAGGTTTTTCACTAATTATGATGAACACCACCCTTGACTCTATCATTGGTCATGTCCACCATGGCAAAATTAAATGTAAAACAGGTTAATTGTGATGTGACAAGTTTGGGGATGAAATTATTCAAAGACATGCCCCTTCTTTCATAGTGCTGTTTATCATCACTTCTCTTATCTCAGTGTTATGATTGGCCCCTTTTCTTTTGCTTTGTTATCCTTGCTAACTATATGTTGTATTACTAATATGGCAATGCCACATTTCCTATTTCTTGTTTCATGTATTCTTATGCCCACTGCCTTTCTAACTTGTTTTACAGAAGTGCCTCACTTCTTTCTTATCTTTCTTTCCTAGTTGTGATGTACAGCCCTTGTCACAGCTTGATCTATGCACTTGAAGGACTCTTATATATAAATAACATGTAGATACATCCTTGCATAGTAGCTTGAGCCTACTCAGAATTGTAATCTATTGCACCTTGACCCTCTTGCTCCTCCCTATTGCTCTCCTTTTGAGCCACTTAGTCTTGTAGCATCTTTTGTAACTGGTTATAACCAGTTTTTCATCAGTTTTGATTTTTTTGATTAATCCTGTAACCTTAACTGTAACCGAACTGTAACCGGCTGTAACTGGACAGCTTAGGTGGTTACAAAGTGGTTCGGTTCGGTCTGGTTACGGTTTTTTAGCAGTTATGTGACTGGACCTTAAAACACTACTCACCTATATATACCTCATGTACCTTAGGATAGGCTTAGTAGAAGTGGTCTATGCATACATGACCACAATATAAATAGAGGCTGAGAATGTTAAGCTGGCTTCCCAGCTTTGAACTCTTGTGCATTGTGCCTAAGTCAGTAGTGATCCAATCCTTCTCTTTATTTCTTCAAGTACCATTCTCAACTATTGGTGTTAGTAGAGGCTGATGGTGTTGCTGAGCCCCTCAAGGAAGGTGTCCTCAGCTCAAGGTTTACTTACAGTGATCCACTGGCACTTGCGTCAGCACCAGCACTTACGTCAATTGAGAAAAAACACATGCAATTCACCCTTGAATAATATTATAAGTGGTTGTAATTAACTATAATACATAAAACTACCTGTTCCCAAGCATATCCTTACAAATTGATAGCAATTCATGAGTTGCTGGCTGAATTATACTGTGAAATTGAGCATTTTTGGATGTATAAGCTCACATCAAGCTTAGTTGGCCTTTGAAGGTTACTATGACTGGGATATATACTCTGCATGACTCTTGGTAATACTTGCCAGCCAATTATCTATTCATTTCAGGATGGGGTATTGTGCCAGTGACATGCCAAAGTGGTATGTTGTTTGTATGGTTATTTTGTCTTATCTGGGTTGCTAAGATATATACAAAGATCTTATCTATGAATATCCGAGTCAGAGTGGATCATCTGTCAACAAATTTTTGACGTTGACTCAGTGGGCATTCATATATACTACGTGATTCACAGTTCTCAATAGTGGGACATGCATACTTCAAATCCAAGACCAAGCAAATCCAAAGTGAAAAACAGGAAGAACAAGATGCAGTAAAGGCTGAAGGACGACAAGCACAGTGGAAATGGCCAACTCTTGGATTGGTTGAATGAAAGTTGCCAAAACCTTTTCTGATGCTATAGATGGTCCTGGTGGTGATGGGAACAATGAGGATGAGGACAATGAAGTGAGTGAGAGCAATAGTGGTGCATGCAAAGATTAATATCAGAGATAGCTTAGATCATAGATAATTACATAACATGCTGATATACCATTTTGGAGTTGACGCAAGTGATGGGGCACACATGATAATGCCACACAGCAAGTTGCTTTTATGATGGCTTCAATAGTGGAGGGATGTGCTCCAAACTTTTGGTACAAATAACATAAGTACACTAGAACATGTGGGTGCTGTCCGATCCAGTGAAATAATTTATTTTTGACTATGCAAGCTGTTATAAATTTGCTGATGCAAGTGCTGGTGGATCACTGCAGGTTCACATCATTAAATGTTGTGATATTCACTACATCATAGTTTTCATTTCTCATTTTATCATTGGCATCTATCTAATCCCTTATCTTATCTCTAGCACCTATCTTATCTGTAGGTCTAGACCATTGACAGGATTGGTCACATGATCTATAATGTATGGTCTGAACTATGACATTACTGTGATATCATTGCTAACTGATGTATGACATCATACTTACTAAGTAGCTTTAGCATAGCCCTTTAGTACTTGGTCCATGCACAGTAGTTGGTAGTATATAATGTAGCACATCCTATACCTTGTAGCCCCAATCCTATTATTATGATGCAACCTAACCTAGATTTGAGTAAGGGTAGAGACCACATTTAGTAGTCAAGGGGAATAGAAGAGGAGAGAGCACCAGTAGTGCTGTCAGGCAGCTAGTAATGATGATGCCTTGCACTCGGAGGTTGCAAGCTGGTGTTGGCTGTCCAGCTATATCAATAAGGGTGAAGGGGCATAACTGAGGAGAATGTTCCCTATGATAGTCAACACTCATGATAATAGAATTGGGGGGCTACAAGGTACAGGATGTGCTACATCATATACCATTGACTACTGTGCATGGATCAAGTACTAAAGGGCTACCCTAAAGCTACTTAGTAAGTATGATGTCACAGTGATGTCATGGTCCAGACCATATATTATAGATCACATGACTAATTCTAGAGGTCAACAGTCTAGGCCTACAGATAAGATCAGCTGTTGAAAGGACAGTGGTGTATGGTCTATAGGTAAGTATTGAAGTGTGTGGTGGAAGCACCAAGTAACGAGCAGCTCACCAAATCTCAGAGACAATGAAAATTTCATCAAGAAACATAGAAAGTGATCAGCTTTCCATGTAGGCAGCAATTCTTCTTGTCAACACCATATCCATGGCCACTATGCAGAGTACCAGGCATGATGTGCTGAGCAGGATATGCCAAGAACTACTGAGCAGTGCCACAAGACATATTGAAGGAGCAAGAGGAAGCTGCAAGATGCCAAACAAGAGAGAATTCACAACAGATGGCATTGGATGGAGTTTTTCTGAAGGCCCAAGGACTGCACACATTTTCGAGGGAGATTGCCTTGAAGCGGATGGCTGAATTCATCATATGTGATGATCAGATGAGCACTAATCACTGCACTATGCTTGGAGTTGTTTCATTTATTGCTTATCATGATCAATTGCATCTACTAGTCTCTCAGTGTAGCCAATAAACCAACCTTTTGCAACTGCCTAGTAGCAATGCTCCCAAATGCTACTAAAGCTGACCTGCACTCTACATGTGATGTCACAATGTACATCCACAACAAGTTCTCAGAATTCTTAGATGATCTCAATGGCAAGTTTAGGGTAAGTTTATCATTGATATGGTCAATGTCACATGCTAGTAGCCTGAACTTATAATTGTTAATCAGTCCTCGAACACCAGTCTTGTGTCAACTACAGTAGACATGTGGTCAGTTGATTAGACAAAGGCTGGATTTATGGGTATAACTGCCTACTGGATCCACACCAATATGAAGATCTTGAAATGGGAGCTCTGGTTGCAAGTAGTCACTTTTCAGGCAGTTTCAGGACAGCACACTGGTGAGAACATGGCATGCTACTTTGTTACTCTCTGCTGGCACACTGGAATTGTTCCCTCAAAGTCATCCTCCAATGTAAGTATTCTTTTCCTTTGGTTTTCATTCTTTTTCATTCTTTTTTTTTTTTTCAGCCATCTAAGCTCTTCTGCATCACTGCCAATAATGCTAGCAATAATGACAGCATGTGTGACAAAATTGAAGACTTACTCCACAAGAACAAGGTATATACATTCAATCCAGTCTAACACTGTCTCTCATACCTCAGACACATTCTTAACCTTGCTGTCTCCACTGTAATGTCTGCTGTCACCAGATTTCTTTCTGACAATCATCTGGGTGATACATTGGATGTTGTAGCTGCTGTTCATATGCTTGCTATAAAGGTATTTTTCAAATTCACTCATGCTGTTAGTACACCACTGATAACTAGTCATGTAGATACAATGCAGCAGTCAACATATCAAATACTTTGAAACACTTCAAGAAAACTGTGGTATTGAAATTCCCTTGTCCATTCCACTGCACAGCAATGTCCACTGGGGCACTGCTAATGGGATGCTTGCCTGTGCATATCAACTCCATCAGGTACATTCTTAGTCTTACTCAGCTACTATCAATAACTCACATTCAAGTCTACTCCACCATGACTGGCAGCCTATCAACCTTTTCATTCAATCTGCAGATGAACTTTTTGAACCCATCACGACCATCTGTTACTGTGGCTGTGGGGTGAAGTGCATATCTTGGACTGCTTTCACCCTGAGGCCAGCTGAGTGGGAGCATGTGAATGACATATGTCATATCATTGCAGTATGTTATCACCATCATCCATCTACATTACAATACTAACTGTTTACTATGCTAGGATGCAAACAACATCCAGGAATACTTCTTGAGTGATAATCATCCAACCTTGTGGTGAGGTATCCTGGCCTTAGAAGAAATTCAGACTGTTTGGGAATCAAAAAAAGAAGTCCTGTGGTACATTCAATACAGCAATGCAATCGAGCATGGCCTTTAAAAGATTAGCAAATACCAGTCTATGTGCTCTCTCTCAGTGTGTTGTGTTAGCATGTTGACTGATGAGTACTAACATTTATTAGTCCTCCACCCCTATTACAAATGGAGTATATCAAGATGGTGTGGGGTGGAGAGGAGAAACAGACAAGAGAGCAATCTATGGGTAACCAACATGCCAATAATTGGTATGATGAAGCTATGAAGATCATTAAAGACTCTGTTTCACACTACTGGAATGATGCTCATTGTGAAGCAGCACTGGCACCAAGCCAGCCAGTATCTCCTGATGGAAGCACCACTTGCATGTTGGGTGATGAATATAAATGGCATCATTGTGCCCTCATGGAGAATGTAGCCAAGCAGAGTGCTAGAACACTTGGCTGGCATGCTGAGTTATGCCATTACCTCACCATCATTGAAGTCGACATCAAGAAAGATATGGACATACTAGCATGGTGGGCAGTAAGCACATCATGATTGTCACTGTTTCTTTGATTCATTTATCATTTTTAGGCTCATTCTGCTATTTATCCAACACTATCTTGAATTGTGCAGAATGTTTGTGCCATTATGGCATCTTCCATGCCTTGTGAACAACTCTTCTCGGCAGATGCTGAGGTGGCAATGGACCAGTGTTTAAGACTTGGTGCTGAAAGGTTTGAAAAATTGCAAGTCATGAAGCATGCCTGGCACAAGAATATTGTCAACCATGCCACATTCAACTCAGCTGAAATCTTTCTTGAGGAGTTCAGGGAGCTCCAACAAATGGACAAAGAGTTCACTGATCTTGAAGGCCAGGATGAAGAGGTGGTGGTGTTGTAACTTGTAGTTTTTGTACTCATCGAGTCGTGTCTGTCACACTGTTTGTATGTATGTATTATGTAGTCATCAGTTCATGTTAATAACCAGTTCTAACCAGTTTTCCTATGGTTTTTGATATGCTAGCATTGAGTGTGACCATAACCATAACTGAACCATAACCATCTGTAACCAGACTGTCAGGCCAGTCACAAGCAGTTATGGTTCGGTTTGGTTATGGTTTTTTGCTGGTTATGTAACTGGACCTTCAAACACTATCTACTTGCATACCCAGATAGTGACAAAGAGCTATACATAGAAACTGATGCTTCAGATATCACAACAGGAGCAGTGCTCTCAGTCCATGAAGAAGATGGTCTCTGGTGACCATGTGCATTTATTTCACACTCCTTTGATTCTGCAAAGTAAAACTATCCTATTTATGACAAGGAAATGGCAGCAGTCATTCATGCCTTGAAAGAATGGTGACATTATCTAATTAGACATCCAAGATTTGAAATCTGGACTGATTATAAAAACCTCGAATATTGGAAAAAGCTG
Organism: Spongispora temasekensis; assembly: GCA_038094675.1. NCBI lineage: Eukaryota > Fungi > Basidiomycota > Agaricomycetes > Boletales > Boletaceae > Spongispora > Spongispora temasekensis. Next base: position 9,065 of record JBBPUL010001323.1, read on the forward strand.
CAAACTCTATCACCATGTCAAGCTCAATGGCATACCCTATTGCAAGAATTTAACTATGTTCTTATCTATAAACCTGATTTAACTAATGGATGTGCAGATGCATTCTTCAGATATTTAGATCATGGTGATGCAGTGTAGAACCTAAATGAGAACATAATGGTGTTACCACTGCAGGTTATCATCAATGATATACACCTTGAATGTCACACTTCGGGCAAGCAAGGCACGAGCAGCCCGTAGTGTCAAGTCTTCAGACGAGGTATGTAAGCGGCACCTTTCTTTCTTTCTCTCGTGCCCTCTTCCGTCCCCTTCCTCTCCTCAGCCTCGACTCCTCTCGCTCTCCCTCTCATCCAGTCGCACCACCTCACTGCTCATTCTCCCTCTTCACCTCACACCATGGCCAACCCAACTCTCGAAGTCCGCCCCGATTTCGCATCTGCAGCCTTCCATCCCGTCCGCGAAGCACTGATGCAAGGCACCGGGGAAGACGAACTCCAGGCCATACAATGACTCAGCATGGCCTGGGATGCCGACCACACTCTCCACATTGAGGCCTGGAATCTGCAACGCGAAGAAGAGGCACATGAGGCCCAACAGCGCGAGGACGAGCACCGAGAGATGGAGGAAGCTAATCGACTAGCCCAAGAGGCAGAAACAGAAAGAGAGCGATGAGAAGCCAAGAGGAAGAAGCCCAAAATCAGTGACTTCGACGAAAACCGACCCCCCCCCAGCATCATTGCTCCCCGCCCGTCACAGTACGCAATCAGCAAACTCGCTGCAAACGAGTTCGTCGAACTATGGTACTTCACCCCCGAGGGCTGCGCCGAAGCCACATGCCTCAGCCGCTCCCAAGCAGACGACGCTCTTGGCCTCTCCACCTCCAACGACGTCCTCACCCTAAGGCCGGTAGCCTCAGTCAAAGCCTCCCGTAATGCCCGCGCTGACCATGACCTCTCCTTCCACGAGTTTCTCTTAGCCAGAAACTCCTTCCTCCGCCAGGTCAAGGATGCCAAATGGCCGGACAAGCATGCCAACGCCCTTGCCCTCTTCTTCTGGAACCTCGAGAACCACCCGATGCGCAACCTCGACCACGGCGACCAAATTGTCCTACTCTA
>JBBPUL010001324.1:0-10172 GCA_038094675.1 Spongispora temasekensis
TCTACCGCCACCGCCGCCGCTACCGCCAACGTCCGCTATTTTCACCGCCACCCGTCTTCTCCACCACCGCCCTTCTTCGTCCACCTCAGGAACACTTGGTTTCGCTTTCCCCTTATCACTAACCAGTCAAGCTTGGCCGCACGTCCCGGCCACTCCTCTCTCAACCTCGGGCGCACGTCTCGGCCGCCCGTCTAAAGCCTCGGCTCCAACCACGTCACCTCGGTCGGACATCGGGACCATCTGTAGTCATCTCGGGCGCCCCGTTTCTGGACGCCTCTGCCCAGAATCTCTGTGGGGCGAACACATCGCGCACACACTCTCTCCTGACGGCCAGGACTAGAGAACTTAGTCTCCTAGTTCCTCCCAGCCGTTAAAGGTTTTTTACATCGCAACGTTATTTTATGACTCCGGTTAATCTGGAATCTCAACCTAAAGATGGAGTAGTGTTGTAACCTTATTCAAACTCACGTCATTTTTCTGATCATAATGGTGTGGCACACCACATTATGTAATATGACATCACTGGTCTAGACTAATCACGTGATATGACATCATCAATGATGTCAGGAGTCTGGACCTCCTTATCTCTTATCTATGATGTCAGTAGTCTAGACTGCCTCATGTTAGACACATGTAACTTAGTCATGCCTCATGTATTTAATAAGTAGTAGACATATATAAGACAGGCCAAGAGTCAAGCTGAGCCCCAGCTTTGACCTCTTGTGTCTTTGTGACCTAAGTCGTAGTCCCCCATCCTTAGCTCCCTTTTTCTTGTGGTTAGTAGAGGCCGACGGTTGTGTCCTGGTTAGGTCACTTCAGTATGACTGTGGATAAGCAACATAAGCAGCACTTTCTCTCTTTTTCCTGCCCCATCATGTTACTCGCCTGCACCTGCATCCGGACTCACCTTGCTTCACACTTTTCAAGACCAACTCATCCATGTTTCTGTACACAACTTATCACACATCCAGCCTCTGCAGCATCATGGTGGACTCTGCTCTTGAAGTGCACCCTGACTGTGCCTCTGACATGCCGGAGCCTCTTAGAGCAGCCATAATGGCAAGATTCAGAGAGAACGAGGAGCAGGTGATAGCATGACTGGTGGCCATATGGGAAGTGGACTGCCAGTGTCATGCTAAGATATGGAAATGTGAGTGCAAAGAGCAGCACCAAGCAGAAGAGCAAGCAGAGTGGGAAGAAAGGGACTGTGAGGAAGTGCAGCAGTGCTGGATGGAAGAAGAAGCTGAGAGAGACTGCAAGGAAGCAGACAAGAAGAAACCCAAAATCAATGACTTTGATGCCAATCTACCCTCTCCGAATGTCATAGTTCCTTGTCCATCCCAGTATGCTATCCAAATGATAATGTCCTTTGACTTTGTCGAGATGTGGTACTTTTTTGCAGAAGGATGCACAGAAGCCATGTGGAATCACAGATCCCAGGCAGATGACACTTTTGGCATCCATGCCTCTGAGGAGATCTTAATGATTAGACCAGTTGTGTCAGTAAAAGCATCAAGGAATGCAAGTTTGGATCACGACCTATCCTTTAGCAAGTATCTACAGGCAAAGAACACATTCCTGCACCATATCAAGCAGGTGGCCTGGCCTAACAAACATGCTAACATGCTTGCTGAATTTTTCTGGAACCTCAAGAATCACCTGATACACACCAACATCAACGGGGACACAATCACCCTGCAATACACAGCACGCATCCACTGCCAGTGACACGATGACTTGAAAAACAATGTGGGCAAAGTGTTTAACATTTCCATCATCAATGAAAACCTGATGAACTCAATGGCATTCCAGGTAAACTCGGATATCCAGTCAAAGGTCATGCACAAGGTCAGTATTTGTTTTCCTTTCCCCTTCATTGCATCGTCAAGCATGCTCACTCATAAATTCCCCACCCCACTCTCCCCACCTCACAACCCCACTGTTTTTTCCTGTGGCATATTCCCCGAACCCATGCCCCTCCCCAACTCCTCTCAACCCAGTGCCTGTGGCCTTGTTCCACCCGCCACTGGGTGTCTGAATCACCCCGCTATGACACAACATACCCAGCACCCTCCTGGCACAACAAAAAAAAAAAAATTTGCAACCCCCCTCCCCAGCCACTTGCCTATGTGCACACCCCATCATTAGGTGGAAACCCTGATTGAGCCAGCACAATTTCTGATGCACTCACGGCATGCAAAATGCCCCACATATCAGCCCTGTGACCAAACTGAATGGTGCCAGTCCTCCTATTCAGCTTCCTCTCACTGCCACTTTCATCAGCCCCAACCACATCCCACAGCTACAGCACCACCCAGCACCCACACAAGAGCCAAAGGCTTCAGTGAACACATGAGTCACTCCATATACCCCAAGTGCCTCAGGCACAATCCACACTGAATTATGGAATGCAACAGCCCCCAGCTCTAGAATGGAGGGAAATGCTACACCTCCCACAACCAAGATGGATGGCTGGTCAACACCAACAGAGACATCCTATGCATAGACTGGCAGCACCCTAATGGTTGTTCATGGATGCATCACTCAAAGCACAACTGCTCTGGCTGCAGTCACAGCACATATGGCGCTCAAGACTGTGATCTCACTCAAGCTTGTGCAAGCAGCATCACCATACAACCCTGAAAAATAGGCACAATACCTGTTAAAAATGAACCTCACACATAGATACCCACACTTAGCACAAGGGCTGCAAACTGGCTTCATAGCCAGCCTACCACCCCTCACAAACATTTTCCTTCTCCCCAACAACCTGTCCATAGCCTTAAATCTTTTCAATGAGATTGTCAGTAAGAAATTCACCAAGAGTAGATACTTTGGCCCATATTCCTGCGAAGAGATTGAAGAAGCCCTGAGCCACTTCCAAATGGCCCCACTGTTCCTTGTTCCTAAACCAGGCAAGCCTGAAAAATTCTGCCTCATACAGAACTTATCATTTCTGCATTCAAACTCTTCAGTACCCTCCATCAACTCCCTCACCAACCCAAATAATTTCCTGACATTCTACAGTACATTCGAGATAGTAGCACTAACCCTGTCCTCTCTCCCCCCAGGGTCACAAGGTTTGAGACGTGGCAGAGGCATACTGTACAATCTCATTGCACCCTTCACAATGGCACACCTTAGTCATCCAGCTTTTAGAATATGAATTTGCAATTGATACCAGCCTATGCTTTGGTTTTGCCCCATCAGGTGGTATTTATGGGTCTATTGGCAGCACAGGTGCAGAGATAATGAGGTCTATAGGCTTCGGCCCAATCCTAAAATGAGTAGATGTCCACCTATTCATTCAGATACCAACATCTGCCCTCAAAGTGTACAATGCCACCAGGACTGAAACAGCCCAGTGAATAAAGTCGATGGGTAAATTCACTGCAAATGACGGGTGCATGTTTTTCACTGGGGCTGCACTCTGGATGGCCACCTCAAAGAATATGATGAAGACCACTCCTTCCCACTCTGAGATCTCTCTACCCAGTCCCCACAGCCTGATTCTGATGCACAATTTTGTTATTATCTGAGTAACATCGACTCAATTTCTAAAGAATTAGGCATTCCCTGGAAGCCATCCAAGGATGTTCCCTTCTGCAATAATCTAGCATTCCTTAGTTTCATATGGAATCTGACCAATCAGACAGTCCACCTCACAGACACAAAGCACTTAAAGTACATCAATGCCCTCTCCGCTTGGACCCAGCAGAGGACCCACAAGCTGGATGAGGTACAAAGCCTGCTTGGCAAACTAATACATGTATGCCAAATATACCCAGAGGGCCACCCATATCTTATCAACCTGGAAGCGATGCTACCCATATTTGATAATTCACCATTCAAGCCCAGAACACCACCCCAGGGCATGATGGATGACATCAAATGGTGGCTTTATCATATGACCAACCCACCTCACCACTCCCCATACCATTCCTCCAGCCCATCTTGAATCCCCAAGCATTCTCAGATGCAAGCTCCTCAATGGGCATCAGAATATTCCTCAATGGTCACTGGAGAGCCTGGAAACTCCTACCCTAATGGCATGGGAGCAGACATGACATTGGCTGGGTGGAAAGCATTGGATTTGAGCTGCTCATTCTCACAATCATACATTCCAGCACCACCAGTATTTATATCCAAGTTTTTGGAGACAATCAAGATGTCATCGAAGCATGATGGCAGGGGTGCAGTTGCAACCATCCCACAAATGAGGTCTTCAAATGCATTTATGCCACCCTGGATAGGGCAAAATGCACAGTCCATGTCCGTTACATATCCAGCATGAGCAACTCCACTGACTCTCTTTCGTGCAGGATATACCCCTCTATGCATTCATGCCTTCCAGACTTCTCAATCCCAGATGCCCTCCACTCCTTCATTGTTGACACCACCCACCCAAAAACAGCCAGTGGAAATAGATCCAAGGGCACTAGCAGCAAATGACCCGAAAGCACACCAGCACCCCATATGTTTACAAAGCACCTGTCTCCAAACTACCTCTGGTATGTACCCAACCATGCTTTGAGGGTCACACCCTCACACACACTAAACAGCCCAGCCCACCATGCACCCCAACACTGTGTCCCCAACCCACCCCAAATGTCTGGCAAAAAACTGTCTACTTCTCTGGACACCAGCTCAACTATGGAAGCTACCTGCTCCACTTTTAGCCGAAGATACACAACGCCTATATGACACCTTAGCCCAAGGTCTGGCTAATTTGATGAAGGAAACATACAGATCAGGCCTACTTGTATACCACATGTTCTGTGACTCCAAAGCAATCCTGGAAGAATAACAGGTGCCAGCCTCATCTAACATCCTTGCCACTTTCATCTCATCCCTCACCAGCACATATGTGGGGAGCACAGTTGTTAACTATGTTAACAGCATCAGGGTGTGGCACATGATACACAGCCTCAAATGGTCACCCAACACAGATCAAACCACCATCCTGCTTCACACAGCAAAGACCCTCAAACCTCCATCTGCAAAGTGACCCCCCCGTGAACCCTACACCATTGAAATCTTAACAAAGCTCCACAGCTAGCTCAACCTCCAGGACCCACTAGAAGTGGCCATTTTTGCATGCCTCATAACAATATTTTTCACCATGGCCCACATGGGAGAATTCATGGTAACTAGCCTCAATGTGTTTGATCCCTCCAAGCACATCACACGATCACATGTGTCAGTGCAGCAGGATTGCCAGAGACTAGCAGTCACCAACTTTCGCATCTCATGCACTAAAACCTCAGTGCAAGGCAAAGATGTCTCCTGGGCCAAACAAGACAGTCCATGTAATCCACAGGCAGCCCTCAACAACCACTTCACCATAAATGACCCACCACCAAATACTCACATATTCACTTACCAAGAAAGGGCACAATCTGATGACCCAAACAAAGTTTCTCAGAACAATCAAGCGAGCATTCAAAGCAGTGGGCATGATGCCACTCAAAGGACACGGGATCTGAATTGGGTTGACATTAGAATACCTGCTGTGTAACGTGCCATTCGAGGTTGTCAAAGTCAAAGGCTGGTGGGTGAGTGATGCTTTCCTTACATATCTCTGCAAGCATGCACAAATCCTTGCTCCATACATACAAGCCACCCCTGCCATACATGAATCATTTATCCAATATATGATACCACTAGTATGCAGATAATCTCAGAGTCAGGTGAGTCCTCTAGCCAACTATCTCCTGGGTGTGCAGCATCACACATCGTCTGACTCTCCTACCACCCAGAGATGCAGCTTGCCCCCCAGCAGATACTTGCCATTGTTCTGGACCAGAAAGCACTGCATGCTTTTGCCCATCACACTGCACCAACCACCTTCCCATGTTCCATAGAGATTAGCATTGATCATACACACATTGTATCGCATCAATACATCCACCTTGTCCATGTGCACAGAGCAACATCCACAGTGAAATAAATCCCTAAAATATTGGAAAAATATGCAAATGATTCCGCAAAGAAAAAATAGGTTGAAGTTGTCAGAAATCAATAAATCGGAAAATTTGAAATCTGCCACTGATTGATTAATCCTCAGATCATGCCTGGCAGCCAACCAAAAAAAAGACAAAAAACATAAATGGACTCTGAAATCAACCTCAGTCATCACCAATAGCGGTACTCATCAGGCCTTCTGCTTGACTATTGACACACTATTATAGAGCTGTTATGGTACTATTATTGACACAGAAGTACCATGAAAATTCCAACTAAATTTATACTCCGATGATGTGGAGGCTGCGGCATGAATGGGCTGGTCCAAACACCCCTCATTATATAATACTCTCCTCGTGCTGAATATTCTAAGTCCAATGTTTGATTGAGCAAAGCAAAATGTTTTAAAATAGTATGATTGATTCAGTGGAAGATGTTGTAACTATATTCAAACTTGCCTCCTTTTTCTCATCACAATGGTGTGGCACACCGCATTATGTAATATGACATCACTGGTCTAGACCGATCACGTGACATGACATCATCCATGACGTTAAGAGTCTGGACCTCCTTATCTCTTATCTATGACATCATTAGTCTGGACCACCTCATAGTAGACACATGTAGCTTACTAATGCCTCATGTATTTAATAGTAGTAACAATATATAAAGCAGACCAAGAGTCAAGCTGAGCCCCAGCTTCGACCTCTTGTGTCTTTGTGACCTAAGTCACAGTCCCCCATCTTTAGTCCCTTTCTTTCATGGTTAGTAGAGGCCGACGGTCGTGTCCTGGTTAGGTCACTTCATTAGGTTGAAGCTGCCCCTTACGTCTGCCTCTGTTCGTGCCGGTTACATAAGCGCCCCGCTCGTTATTCTTACTCGCTGTTGGAAAGCCAATCCACAGGCGTAAAGTGGTCATCACTCTATTGGGAGTGTGTTTGCTATGTGACAGCTAGGAGACAATGACTCCTATACAAAACCGTTTGAGCTGTGCATGTCGGGCACTATAACTGGTTTGCTTTGCCAAGGCTTTGACCTCATTTGAGAGGACACACTTGGTCGCCAGTAAATAACAATCAATCCCTATCACACATAGTGGGTCAGTGCAGCTGTTCTGGGCAGTGCAATCCAGCGGAATCGTAGAGTCTTCCGTAAGATCTACAGTCTCAGCATACTAAAACATCAGCCGTAGCCAGGCAGAACCCAGTTCTCCCCCCCCTTCGACTCTCCAGTCCCGAGCCAGCATACAAGACTCGTCCTCATGAGACGAAATCCCTGTGGAGCCCTCTTCATGGTAGTGGCAAGCAGGTTTCCTTTTATGTGCACTATAGGCTACGAATTCCTCACCATCCATAAAGTAGCCCCCAGACCAGAGTGGGATTGGACTAGAAACACGAATTTTCAGTTAGAAGCAGCCAACGTTCCCCCTCATCTCTTACAACTTTTTTTCAATGCTCGTCGCTCTACTTCCCCTTCCTCTAACCCATACACTGCCACCGCCACCTTCCATATAACCAAAAATGTCAGGGTTGCTCAACCAGAAAATAGACAACCTCACCGATCAGTTGTTGAGTCTGCAACTCAACGTCACCACCAAGGCAAAACGAACGATAGGAGATCCCGGTCTATGGGATGAGAACAAGACCACGTTTTGTCTATGGTGGGCGAAAATGAAACTCTACTTAAAGGTCAAAAGTCTCGACAAGTGCGAAGAGACTTATGCAGTAGTAACCTGCTTAGTGGGTGATGCCGCACCCTTTGCAATAAAGACCTTAGAGGAGTTCAGTGAAAAGGATGTCGATGAATGGCCATCAGTAGCTGACGTAGAAAAAGAAATAACAACATACTTCATAATAGGCATGCTTCACCACGAGGCCTACAAAAAATTATTAAACCTTAAACAAATGGGCGATTTCACTTTCTTTATGAGAGACTTCTCGGCATTGTTCTCAGACGCCAAATGTAGTAACGAGGAAGCAGTGCACCTACTGAAAAGAGCGGTGCAATACAAAATTCACATCGAACATGAGTTGCATGGAAAGGCACTTGATGATGATGACTTCACAGGATTGGTTGAAGCCTATACTGCGATCAATCAAAAGTTTGACAGAATTGCTCTGGCCAGGCCAAGCATCGGCCCTGCTGCCCCTTGAACCCAGAGCGCTCGACCTTTTGGCGCTCGACCGCTCCCTCGTCCCCCTGTGCCAGGACAAAGATTTACTCCCACGGGTACTCAACCTGGACAAGGCGCTCCTATGGAGATAGATTGTCAAACCCTGTCCACCCCTTCTACCCCCGACAATCGAACATGTTTTGGTTGTCAAAGAAAAGGACACATTTAGGCAATGTGTCCCACAAACCCTTCTCATCGCCCCCGCAATCGTGCATTATATGAGGCAAGAGAGGCAGTTTCCTCTCTCCCTCCACAGCACCCAGGGTACCCCACTGCATCCTGGCACCCCCAACAGCAGCAAGTCTCCGCTCCACCCCCACCCCCACAAGCACTGCAACCAGCGGCTACAGCCCACCGTCAGGCATGGATGACGGAAGAAGCCAAGGTGTACTGGCGAGATAGGCTCACAGTCGAAGCACGCGCCAAGGCAGGTTTTTGAGGCTGACTTCAGATATGAGGGTGTCTGAGGTCTCGGACCATAGATGGTACTGAAAAGTTTAGCACTGGCGAGATTAAATGAAGCTAGCATAGTAGTAGTCCAGTTCAAATCCATAAACATCAACTTAGAAATCCACCTCCATGCTGGTGATATTAGCTGCATTTGTAGCATTTAATGCAATCCTCCAAGCCCTTGTCCCTCTGAGTTATCATGAGTCACATGGAATATTAAATACTAGCATTCATTGAGCATCCACACAGTTAATGTGTGGCATGTGTTGGGATTTAGGGACTGTATCTGCTGCAAAAGATGAAGAAGCTCCTCATAAACATCATGGGAGGTGTCATGCAAGAACTCGATGTCCTTTTCTACTTTACTCTCATATTTGCAGATGGAATTGTACACCTATATTGGTTGGAATTCTTATGTTATGACTCATAGAATGATGTAGATATTAGTAGACTAAAGCCGAATGTCAGCCTCCTTGTCCTGCACCATCACTTGCTGAAGCTGAATATCAGCTTCCTTGTCCTTGAGAAGACATTCATGTATAGCCTGTGCGTTGGCGTTGTCATTTAACATTTTTTCGCGTTTGAGCTGGGCTAACTTCTCTGCCTTCACGTACTTGACCTTCAGTTGGAGACGACGATTTTTTTCCATCAAAAGCGCAACCTGGCGAGACCCAAGTTCGTCTCGGCTGTGACTTGACTCGGCAGATAGCTGTGATTTGATGTCATTGAGCTGTGATTTGATGTGCTTACCTCTGCCACGACCAGCAGATGATGCTGACTTGCCAGTGGTCAAGGACACAGGCGAAAATTTGAGGTGGAATGATTTCTGGGACCCACTGGCACCACTATGTGATGATGCGCAAGATGACAGAGCATATGAATGGTAAGATCCCAGCCCTAGTGCCAAGGTAGCATGTTTTGATGATCCTGCTGTGCACACACATCGATCGTCAGCAATCATCAATGTGTACCAAATGCTGAGAACAAACTTACCAGTGCTAGCCCTAGTGGACATGAACTGAAATCCAGTTGACCGGGAATGGTAGTCAGAAATGCCCATGGCATCATCAGTGGTATCGAAGTCATCATTAGAATCCTGAGTGGGGTCTTCAAGTTCAACAGCCTAGGGAATTTAATACAATTTTGGTTAAGATCAATTTAAAATACTTACCTTGCGCTTTTCAGCCCGACACGGCATGGATTCCATTATATTGGTTTGAGTGTCATCCATGTCAAAGTCACCACCGTCATCCCACACTGGGGAGTGGATGTGCACTGGGGGGTCAATGCAGGAGGGCGGGCGGTCAGCAGGAGGGCCACCAACTGGAAGGTGGGCATTGAGCACCTCAACAGCATGAGGGGGAGGAGTGTCTCGGAGGCAGGGGTCAAGGCGGTCCTCAACATTGGCATGAGGTTGATTTATGTGCGTGGAGGAGGGCCTGGGGACAATGTTGCACTGGTCGGCAGAGGGGGAAGGACCACTGGTGGCAGAGGTAGTGATTGTACCTTGAACACCTCGTACGAACTGCAAGTCATGCAGCTCACCTGGTTTTGAGTTGATGAGCATTGCAGTGAAGTTTGGGAT
>JBBPUL010001325.1:0-10162 GCA_038094675.1 Spongispora temasekensis
CTTTCTAGATGAAAACCTTTGCTCTGAAAAGATATGCCCCTCAAAGTCTCCATAGGCCTCCCCTTTTTTCTTCATTAAAAAGAAAGATGGCAAGCTTCACCCATGCCAAGACTACTGGTACTTGAATGAACACACCATCCATGACACCTACCCCTTACCTCTTGTCTCTGACCTCATCAACAAGCTCAAGGGGGCTAAGGTCTTCACCAAGTTTGACATTCACTGGGGGTACAACAACATATGCATCAAAGATGGTCATCAATGGAAAGGTACTTTTATCACCCACAAAGGCCTGTTCGAACCTATGGTCATGTTCTTTGGCATGAACAACTCCCCCTTGACCTTCCAGCATTTCATAAATGACTCATTCAGAGACATGATCGCTGAGGGATGGCTCATCATCTATATGGATGACCTGCTCATTTTCTCCCCAGACAAAGAGTTCCATACAGAACAAACCTGCCACGTCCTTCAATGAATGATGGAGTTAGATCTTCATCTACATCTTAGCAAATGCAAGTTCACCACCCCAGAAGTCAAATACCTCAGCATGATTGTCAAACCAGGTGAACTTGCTATAGACCCTGTCAAGCTCAACAGGATCACCTCATGGCCAGTCCCAAAGAAAGTTAAGGACATGTGTTCCTTCCTAGGATTCACAAATTTTTACTGGCATTTTATCCTCTTATACTCCGATGTCACTTGCCTGCTCATCGACCTCACAAAGAAGACTGCAGCCTGGCTCTGGACCTCCAAATGCCAATGCTTTTTCGATGAGCTCAAGAAGATCTTCCTCTCATGGCCCATCCTCCACCTCCTAGATCTCTCCAAACCCTTCGCAATAGCCACTGATGCATCATGCGATGCTACTGGTGCCATTCTTCTGCAAACTGATTTGAATGGGGATTGGCATCCCTGTTCCTACCTCTCTCAGTCATTCTTCCCTGCAGAATGAAATTATGACATCTTTGACCAAGAACTCCTTGCCATTATCCATGCTCTCAAGTCTTGGTGCCACTACCTCCAAGGCTCCCAATCCCCAGTCCAGGTCTTTATGGATCACAAAAACCTGACATATTTCCGTCAACCTCAGCATCTTGCTGACAAGTGCATTGGCTTCTTGACCTTGCAGACTTCAATCTCAAAATGACTCATGTCCCTGGCTCCTTGCTCTCTGGGCCCGATGCCCTCTCCTGCTACCCCGACCGTCTCTCATCCAAGTCAGATAACCAAGCCATTACCCTTCTCCCAGAAACTCTCTTTGTCCATGTTGTTGACTTCATCCTCACAACCGCCATCCAGAAACACTTGGCTGATGATGAACTTGTTACCCACCTTCATGCTGACCTTGAGGGACCCGTCATGACCCCTAACCTATGCAACCACCTTTCTGCCTGGCAATTCCAAAATGACCTTCTCTGCTATAATGGCTGTGTCTACACCCTGGAGCCCATTCGCCTCGACATTATTAGGTGGACACATGACCATTCCACTGCCAGTCACTCCAGTTACCTCAAAACACACCAACTAGTTGCCTATGATTTCTGGTGGCCCAGTCTTGCCACTTATGTTCGCTGCTATGTCAAAGGCTGTGCCATCTGCCAGTAGAACAAGGCCAACACTCACCCCACCACCCCACCACTTTCCCCGATTAAATATCTAGCCGCTTGCCTGTTCTAACAAGTCTCCTGTGACCTTATCACTGATCTCCCTCTATCTAACAGGTTTAACAGCCTATTGGTCATGGTTGACCATGGGCTTACTAAGGGGGTAATTCTCTATCCCACAAAGAAACACATCACCACAGAGGGTGTAGCAACCCTCTTTTTCCACAAAGTCTACCATTAGTGGGGCCTCTATGACAAAATCATCTCCAACCAAGGCTCACAATTTGCATCTACCTTCGCTCGAGAACTTGGCAAACTCCTGAAGTATGACCTATCCCTGTCTACATGTACCACCCCCAATCCGACAGTGAAACTAAATGTGTTAACTAGGAGGTTGAAACCTACCTCCGAATCTTCTGCAGAAACAACCTAACCATGTGGGCTAATCACATTACCCACACAGAATTCACACACAACTGTTATGATCGGCCCCTTTTCTTTTTCTCTCATCGCTTCTTTTGTCTTGTATTACTTAAACCCGCACAGCCTTTCACTTAGTCAGCATTAATGGCTGTGTGTTTCCTTATCTCTGACTCATACATTCTGGAACATTCTATGTAGTTCTGTCACACACAGCCTTCTGACTCGTTTCACGCTGTGTCTGACTCATTTCCCTTATCTCCAGTTTCCCCATCGGGATTTCTCTCTTATCAAGCCATAGCACTGCTTGGTCTGTGCACAGGACTTTTACATATAAATAGGGCCATAGCAATCTATTGCATCTTTGACCCTCTCGCTCCCCTCTGCTCTCCCTCCGAACCACTTGGCCTCGCAGCATCTTTGCTCGAGGATACTCTGTCTTTGCCTTCAACGTTACTACATACTCACCTAGGTGGAGTAGTGACCGGTCTCTGTGCATTGCGCTCAGGACCTACACCCCTTGTCTTTGCCTCGCAGCTTTAGGTTGCACATCAAGTCTGCGGCTGACGCTACCTGCACCTGTCGTAACAAAAGGCTCAAGCTCTTCGAATGCGACTACCTTTGCCATAGCTCATAGCCATTTCGGCCCCTCCGTCACCTTTGAAGCGGCGCCCCCACCCACAACCACCACCCATCGCCACCTCTTCCTCCTGGAGGTCCACTACGCCCCCTAGTCCCAGCTCCAGAACCACCACACCCCCCTCACCACCTACCCTGAATCCCCCATCCCCGATGTCTTCTAAGCCCACCAAACTTCGCCTTGCCCAACCTAAGGCCTTCACTGGTAAACAATGCGATGCCATGCCTTGGCTTCGCTTAGTACTACGGTACCTCGCCATTAATGTCGATAACTACTCAACAGATGAGAAGAAGATAGGTTTTGCCCTGTCATTTATGAACAACGGAAATGCCCTTACCTAGGCAGATACCTTCATGGAGAAAAGCATGCGAGGAACCAATATGGCCTTAGGATCTTGGGACGACTTCGTCAAAGTATTCAAGGCCCACTTCGAGAGTCCTAACACCACCGCCAACACCTTAACCTGGTTGGCCACTTATCGTGTCAACGAATGACGGGAACATTCCAACCGTCCCTCAACCAATACATCTCAGAGTTCCATAACCAGGTCAGCCTTGCAGGGCTCAACGAGGCAGCGACCATCTGCCACTACTTCTTCACCGGCATCCCCCCTTCACTCTCAGAAAAGGTGTACCTTATGGACACTGTTCCCACTACCATCGATGACTGGATTAAGAACGCCTCTCGTCTTGACAATCAGCACAAACGTGCTAAGCTTGTTGCGTGTCAACACAAGCACTCTTCGACCTCCACCTTTGTCCCTCACCCCACTCAGACCCCATGCGACAAAGACCCCAATGCCATGGATGTGGATGCTATCCGTATTCCAAAACTTACTCCCGAAGAATGAGAACATTGTTTCAAACAAGGACTCTGCCTCCGATGCAGGAAATTGGGTCACTTCTCTAACAAGTGCCCTACCTTCAAGGATCTCCCCCCATGCCCCAAAGCCAACCAAAAGGGCGCCAAGGCTGAAGAAGAAGTACCTGGCCTTATAGATGAAGAAGATGACGAAGAAATTCATGTCAAGGCCATAGGGGTGAAGGATTTTTGAAAGGGAGGACTTCTTTGACGCAAGTACCTCCCAAATGTTTTGTCTCTTGTGTGCCTGTACTAGTATCCACATCAAATAGAGCTATGCATATCCCCATTCAGCTCGTAGTACCCTCGCACATCATGAAAGTCGTCGATTCTCCTGCTCTCATTGACTCTGGAGCAGAGATCTCCTGTCTTGACTGGGCTTTTGCCCGAAAACATCGACTCCTCTGTACCCGCCTCGAACAACCAATCCACGTCCGCAATGTAGACCAATCTGCGAACTCCAATGGAGATATCCTGTTCTCCACCGAGCTCTACGTCTCCGTCGGGGAAGGAGTTACCCAAAAGGTACTCTTCTATCTTATGAATTGCAGAAAGGAAAACATTATCCTCGGTCTCCCCTGGCTCTGCCTCGCTAACCCAACAATTGATTGGGAAAAGCAAACTATCTCCATCCCTGAGGTCCTCAATCAATCTGCGGACCTATACCATGCCTATGTTGCCGATCAAAAGTGACACGACTCCCACTACCACGCCCCACCTCTCCAAGGATTCAGGGAAACTTCGACCTCATATGTCAATACCACACCTGAAACCCACAGACACCTACACGCGTACTTGGACATCCAGTCAGAGAAACAATGGCAACATCAGACCCTTAGCCATTACTCAATCAACCGTGTCACTCGAGGAGGACCATACATCCTACCCTCAGCCACCATTGCCTGCTACTCCGAAGCCACCAAACTTGCAGAAAAGGCGGGAACACAGACCCAAGAAATTACCCTGCCCCCAGAGTACTCAGACTTTGCCAAAGTCTTTGAGGGGAAGGACTGTGAGTCTCTTCACCCATCTTGCCCCTATGACCACAAAATAAACCTTGATGAGTCCTTTGTCCCAAAGATTGGGAAAATCTACCCTTTGTCCTCTGAAAAGCAAAAGGCAACCAAAGCCTTTCTAGATGAGAATCTTCGCTCTGGAAAAATTTGCCCCTCCAAGTCTCCACAGGCCTCACTCTTTTTCTTTGTCAAAAAGAAGGACGGCAAACTTCGCCCATGTCAGGACTATAGGTACCTGAATGAACACACTATCCGTGATGCCTACCCCCTACCCCTTGTCTCTGACCTTGTTGATAAGCTCAAAGGAGCTAACGTCTTCACCAAGTTTGACGTACGATGGGGTTACAACAACGTGCGCATCAAGGATGGCCACCAGTGGAAAGGTGCCTTTATTACCCACAAAGGCCTGTTTGAACCCATGGTTATGTTCTTCGGCATGAACAACTCCCTCTCGACCTTCCAATGCTTCATGAACAATTCCTTCCGAGATATGATCGCCAAAGGATGGCTTGTCATCTATATGGATGACCTGCTCATCTTCTCCCCCAACAACGAATCTCACACCGAGCGTACCCGCTGCATCCTCCAACGCATGATGGAACTAGACCTTCATCTCTGACTCAGTAAGTGCAAGTTCGCCACTCCTGAGGTCAAATACCTCGGCATGATCGTCAAACCCGGCGAACTTGCTATGGACCCTGTCAAACTCGATGGAATCACCTCCTGGCCTGTCCCAAAGAAGGTCAAAGATGTATGCTCATTCCTCGGATTTGCCAACTTCTACCGATGATTCATTCCCTCATACTCGGACGTGGCCCGCCCCCTTATTGACCTCACTAAGAAAACCGCTGCATGGCTTTGGACCCCCCAATGCCAAACCTCCTTCGACGAGCTCAAAAAGCTCTTCCTCTCTCGACCTATCCTCCACCTCCCAGACCTCTCCAGACCCTTCGCGGTGGCCACCGATGCATCATGCGACGCCACTGGTGCCATTCTCCTACAGACCGACTCAAATGGGGACTGGCACCCCTGTTCCTACCTCTCCCAGTCATTCTCCCCAGCAGAATGAAACTATGACATCTTCAACTGGGAACTCCTAGCCATCATCTGAGCCCTCAAAGCATGGCGCCACTACCTCCGTGGCTCACAACACCCCATGCAGGTCTTTACTGACTACAAAAACCTGACATATTTCTGACAACCCCAGAACCTCAACTGCCGCCAAGCACAATGGCTCCTCGATCTTGCAGACTTCGACCTCAAGATGACCCACATTCCCGGTTCTCTGCTCTCTGGCCCCGATGCCCTCTCCCACTGCCCCGACAGACTCTCGTCTGAGTCTGATAACCAAGCTGTCACCCTCCTCCCGGAAACCCTCTTCGTCCACGTCGTCGATTCCGTCCTTGCAACCACCATCCAAACACACTCCACGGATGACAAACTCATCACTCACCTCCACGCTGACCTCGAGGGCCCCATTACCGCCCCAAACCTTCATAACCTCCTCTCCGATTGGCAATTCAAGGAGAACCTCCTCTGCTACCGTGACCACGTCTACATTCCTGAACCTGACTGCCTCACAGCCATCCAACGCGCTCACGACCACCCCTCCACTGGCCACCCCGGATACCTAAAAACCCGTCAATTAGTTGCCCACGACTTCTGGTGACCCGGCCTTACTACTCAGGTCCGTTGCTATGTCGAAGGTTGTGCCCTCTGCCAACAGAACAAGGCAAACACCCATCCCACTGTCCCACCACTCTCCCTGATCAAATCCCTTGCCTCTTGCCCATTTCAACAGATCTCCTGCGATCTTATCACAGACCTCCCATTATCCAATGGTTTTGATAGCCTGTTGGTCGTGGTTGACCACGGGCTTACTAAGGGGGTAATTCTCTGCCCCATGAAGAAACATATCACTGCCAAGAGAGTTGCAACCCTCTTTTTTCACAAAGTCTACCGTCATTGGGGCCTCTATGACAAAATCATCTCTGACCGTGGCCCACAATTTGCATCCACCTTTGCTCGGGAGCTTGGGAAACTCCTGAAATATGATCTCTCCCTGTCTACGGCGTACCATCCTCAGTCCAACAGAGAAACAGAATGCATTAACCAAGAGGTTGAAACATACCTTAGAATCTTCTGTGGAAACAACCCGACCGCATGGGCTGACCACATCACCCATGCAGAATTCACACACAACCACCACCCCCACTCAGTCACTGGCAAGTCGCCGTTCTATCTCATGTACGGCTTCGAACCTCGTGCCCTCCCTATAGTCCTTGCAGAAACACCACTCCCCGCCCTGGAAGAATGCCTTAAAGCCCTATCCGCAGCAAGGAACGAGGCACTTGCCACCCACGAACTTGCACGCCAGGTGATGGCATCTCAAACGCGCTGCTCTTTCACCTCATTCACTAAGGGAGACAAGGTGTGGTTAGAGGTGAAGAACCTCAATCGCTGCATTGTGAACCGACTCCGCCTCCCGGTGACATGGAAGATTCACCCCATGTTCCATGCTTCCCTCTTATCACCCTATCGCGAAAACAGCGTCCATGGCCCAAACTTCCCGGCTCCACCCCCGGAGTTAATAGAAGGCGAAGAGGAATATGAAATCGAGAAGGTTCTACATCACAGAGGAATGCCGCGTTCCCGCATGTTCCTAATCCGATGGAAGGGATATACAGCCGAAGAGGATTCCTGAGTCCCAGAATGGAACCTGAAAAATGCAAATCCACCCTCCTGGAGTATAAGAACCTCCACCCAAAGGCCTTCCCCCCCTCAAAGCATTAGCTTCCCTATCTCACAATGCCTTCTATTGTCTTCGCCCCCTCGCCTCTTCGCTCCTCTTATACTATGTCTAATGTCTCTACCACATCTCTCTTGTCTCCCTCGTCCTTGTCCATTTCAGTACCTCCTACGGAGGACCATCTTGCTTCGCTGCCGTGCACCCCCTCTCTGCCATTGGCCAATGCTCCTCATCATGAGGATGCTGTGGTACTGGCAGTGGACAGTGTACCTCCTAGCCCAAGTGCTCCATATACCATCTCCATCCTCGAGCTGCCCGCCGATGCCCCAACCCCCGTGATTTCAGTAGATATCCCCCTCCACGACCACACCCTCCGGTCCTCGGACCCCACCAACGATGAGCACAGCATGCTCCATGAGTTCCTCATGGACCCTCACATGTTTACAGGGATATCCACCTTCACCAACCCCTCCTCTTTATTCTTCATCCTTTTTATGGTCTACCTCCAGCTGGAGCGTCTTCCCCACCTCTTTCAATCCCTCATTGGCAACGACAACCACAGTATCACTCTCATTGGAGCTTCCATTCGAAACATTCATTCCCAGGCCATCGGACATGTCCATGACTTAGCTCATCAGATGGGCTTCCTAGAGTTTGTCCAAGATATCGACAGGTACCTTCGGGAAACCACCACCATCTCCGTTCCCACCAACGTCGCTATCACGGGTTACGCCATCTGCTCCCCTTCCCCCTCACCCTCTGAAATCATCCATGACTCTGTCCCCATGGGCAACGACACACCAAGTGCCTCGTCCTCCCCCATTGACCCCATAGAAGCACTGGCCATCAATGCCCTTCAGGCCTGCTTTGACCACATCCAAGAAGCTACGGTCCAATGACAAATCCTGCAGGGAGACCTACCCTGTCCTAGTGATCACCACCGCTACCAGGACTCCTGCTTCGTCTGTCACAGGCTCGGGCACATTCGGGTCCATTGCCCCCATTATACATGCCCTTTTTGTCACTGCCACTCCCCCAGCCACACTCAGGCTGCCTGTCCCTTCCATAACCGACACTCCCCACCTGGATTGTCCTCCTCTTCCACCTCCTCTCGCAGCTCCCACCAGTCCCGGGGATCCTTTCGGTCCCACACCTCCTGCACTTCTGGCCATTCTCAGTGCTCTAACTGCGCACTTCCAGTACCTCCACCTCGATCCCCGCCAACATTAAACGAGGATGATGATTTTTGCTTCGACTCAGTCGGAGAAAGCAACATGTGTGGGTCGCCTGTCGGATCTTGCCGCAAGTTGTAAAAGTGGTCTCACTAGGGTTTCGACCCTGCTAAGGGGGTAATGTTACGATCGGCCCCTTTTCTTTTTCTCTCATCGCTTCTTTTGTCTTGTATTACTTAAACCCGCACAGCCTTTCACTTAGTCAGCATTAACGGCTGTGCATTTTCCTTATCTCTGACTCATACATTCCAGAACATTCTATGTAGTTCTATCACACACAGCCTTCTGACTCGTTTCACGCTGTGTCTGACTCATTTCCCTTATCTCCAGTTTCCCCATCGGGATTTCTCTCTTATCGAGCCATAGCACTGCTTGGTCTGTGCGCAGGACTTTTACATATAAATAGGGCGTAGCACAAGCAGTGTAACCTTAGCTTAAGCCTACTCGAGATAGCAATCTATTGCATCTTTGACCCTCTTGCTCCCCTCTGCTCTCCCTCTGAACCACTTGGCCTCGCAGCATCTTTGCTCAAGGATACTCTGTCTTCGCCTTCAACATTACTACATACTTGCCTAGGCGGAGTAGTGACCGGTCTCTGTGCATTGCGCTCAGGACCTATGCCCCTCGTCTTCACCTCGCAGCTTTAGGTTGCACATCGAGTCTGTGGCTGACGCTATCCATGCCTGTCGTAACAACAACCACCGCCCTCACTCTATTACTGGAAAATCTCCATTCTACCTCATGTATGGCTTTGAACCTCATGCCCTCCCCATGGTCCTTGCAGAAACACTGCTTCTGGCCCTGGAAGAATGCCTCAAGGCCTTATCCACAGCTAGGGATGAAGTACTAGCCACCCACGAACTCACATAACAGGTGATGGCATCCTGGAATTGCTGCTCATTTACCCCTTTTACTAAGGGAGACAAAGTGTGGTTAGAGGCAAAGAACCTTAATTGCTGCATTGTGAACCTCAAATTCATGCCCCAAAGAGAAGAACCCTTTGTTATCATGGACATTCTATCCCCCCTGACATATAGACTCCGACTTCTAGCAACATGGAAGATCCACCTCATGTTCCATGCTTCTCTCTTATCACCCTATTACAAAAATAGTGTTCATGGCCTGAACTTTCTGGCTCCACCCCTGGAGTTACAGTAAATGAAAATGTCCAGATTCCTGAATCAGAAGATCGACGACCTCGCCGATCAATTGTCAAGCCTGCAACTTGACATCATCACAAAGGCAAAGTGCACCATCAGAGATCCTGGTCTTTGGGACGGGAACAAGAGCACCTTCTGATTATGGTGGGCAAAAATGAAACTCTACTTAAAGGTCAAAAGTCTCGACAAGTGAGAAGAGACTTATGTGGTAGTAACCTGCTTAATCGGCAATGCTGCCCCATTCACCATAAAGACCCTTGAAGAGTTTGGTGATAAAGACGTCGACGAATGGCCCTTGGTCACAGAAGTGGAGACTGAAATAACAGCATACTTTGTAATAGGTACTCTTTGCCATGAGGCCTACAAAAAGTTATTAAACCTTAAACAAAGTGGTGATTTCACCATATTTATGCGGGATTTCTCAGTGTTGTTCTCAGATGCCAAATGTAGCAATGAGGAAGCAGTGCACTTGCTAAA
>JBBPUL010001326.1:0-10161 GCA_038094675.1 Spongispora temasekensis
TGCTTCCACAGCTGATCTGCATTCTGTAATCATTAAGTACATCTCCCGGCTTTTGCTCCGTTGCTACCAAACTTTCGACTCGGCATGTTCGTGAGTTGAAGTACCAGCGACCGAGTTCTGTCCTGACTCCTGACAGCAATTTAGTTTGCTTGGTTTCCACACTTCTCCATTGCTACAAACGATGTCCTGCTGGTTTTCGACATGCCATGAACATGCCAGACCGCGGCCATAAAGCCCAGCAATTGTTGTTGAGTAGATCCAAGTCGTCGTCTTGGCTCTTCCCACTGGCATGGCTCCCAAAACTCCATCTGCCCCCCATTCCTCTCATCCTGCTACTGTGGAATTAAACCCTGCTTGCTCTGCGAAACAAACCACTGTGCCCACGGCAGTCACGGTGGCTATGCCACAGGACAAATGTCCTACGATTGTCATTCCAGCATGGAAGAAGTTGAAGCACTTTGGAGTGTCAGCCTCCATGTCAGTCGAACGGTGAGTCAGTCCTTTCAGACTCAAACATCTCATATCAAAAAATCAAAAGACAGTGTTCGAGGTAATCATAACTGTGCATTGGGCTTGTGCGAACTTTCATCAGTTGAATCAATTGATTTGTCCCACTTGACTGATCCCTCTGATGTCGAAGAGGACCCCGAATTGAACATTACAGGTGATTTTGGCAATATATCAGTTGCTCAGGCCCCTTCAACAGATGAACTGGAAGAATTTCTCAGACAGCCAAATGAGTCGATTAAAGATCCCCTGAAATGGTGGAGCGAGAACAAAACCAAATTCCCTAATCTTCACCGTATGGCTTGGGATTACCTGAGCGTACCTGGTCAACATTATTGTTTTCTCCTCACATGTGATATACTGACATTCTGGTAGCAACATCAACTGCAGTCAAACGCATCTTTTCACAAGGTCGACAGATACTACACTTCACACAAAATCGGTTGTCTGGTCACTCAATCCGGGAGTTCCTATGCCTTAGGTCATGGAGCCGCCATGACTTGATCACCTTGGATGACATTGTAGTTGCCATCTGGTCGAGGAAAAGAAAGCAAGATGGTTCAGAGTCTGTTTTGGCATAATATAGTACATATTAATAGGTCTCTCAACTCTGTAATGCTATACCCAGTGCGGGTTTGTGTGACACCACAGTGGGTTGGGTTAATAACCACGGGTTGTACAGGTGGGTGTGTACCTGTACCCTCCGAGGGTACAGTGTTGACTGCCTGACCCGCGGTGTTACCCGTGTGCAACCCTATGCTGTTGCAGCCACAAAAGTTCATGACTGGAAGTCACTCTGTGAGCAAATCCAAAACGATTTGAAGAAGCACATGGACTTGCCACTTCCACAAGTCAATCAACTCATGATTCTATCCAACTTTGCCACACTGCGCTTGAAGGGGGTCACACGAACTGCTGCAAGCTTGGAGATCGCACATCAATGGTATCGTGGGAGTGGGGGTGGCTTCTGGTTTGCACGCCGTGTCCGGGCCCTTGCTCGTCATTATCAAATATTTGAACAACTCCCCATAGAGAAGTGTGGATCCAGGGGAAACCACCAGTCTCTTATGAATCAGTGCAGGAACAATGCTGGTTATCAGGCAGCTTCGTCATTCTAAGGGGTTTGGCAATGACCGAAGGACCGAGTTGGGACCAATTTGGTCTCACGTGACCCAGACCTTTGGTCTAGGTGATGTGACTCATGCTGTCACATGGGAGGGAATTTTACCAAGGTTGAAGCCATGTTGTGCATTACCCATTGTTCCGTGGCATTCTGTTGTTGCACAACTATGCATCATGCAATCGTTGGGCGCCAGTGAGGGAAGCAGGAGACGTCGACGGCACGTGTATTGACCATATGTACAACAGGGTGGTAGAGTATGACTGCTCGAGACGAGGAGAAAAAAAAAAGTAATGACTGGAACCATTACCTGAGCACGTGTGGATGGTAGCAATGAAATTGAACCGAGGTGAGGCGCAACGAGAACGGTTGAAATGAAAAGGATTGGGTAGTGCACACCTGAACACAGAAATAGCTGGAGGAGGTAAAATGAGAACACAAAACGGAGGAACACAGAACATGAAAGAAAAACAACCAAAAATGAAAGGTGAAAGGGAATATGTGAAAGGAAAAAAAAAAAAAAGAGAGAGAGAGAGAGAGAGAGAGAGAGAGAGAGAAATACCAATCAATCCCTCTCCTCAAGGTAGGCGAGTGGAGGTACTTGACACCATCCTCAAGAGTGTGGTAGTAAGAGTCAGGTGTGCTCGGGTCCTCAGGAAACTCTTTGAAGAGGTGGAATAAGACCCGGCCACTGTCTGTACAGAAGGAGCGTGACTTGATTAGCTGTGCAAATGCTTCATCTTCCATGGCAGTGAGTGCATTTGGGAGGTCCTGACAGCACGCTTAACAATATGCTTGAGGGTGTTGAGGAGCATGATGGGATGGAATGCCCGGCCTTCCATGAAGAGTCTTTGGGGCTATGGCCATGGAGGCAGCTCCTCGACCTTGGATGTTTGTTTGATGCCATCTGCACAGAAGCCACAGCAGTGGTTGAGCATTGAACCCTCTGGGCCAGGGTACATAGTTGTATGGCAGCATGAGCACATCGGTGGCTTCCGGATCTGGAGATAATGAGATACATGAGTCACTGGCAGGCATGTGCGACCCAGAGAATGTCAAAAACACACACCTTTTTTAACCCAGGGTCAACCTTCAGGAGCTGGACTGCCCCACAGTGTTTCTGCCAGAAGGATTCCGGGTTTTGATTCGCTGTTGTCCGATGTTCATTAGCGTGAAGTGATGAATACTACTGATGCAGCACTGTGACTGTGACTCACAGGCTGATCTATAGTCATCCTTGTTGGCGGCCTAAGACAAGCCGACCATGCCGACTCTAACATTATATAACTCTGAATTATCAAATAAGATCAGTAGTATATAAACCGTAGCAGAGATTAAAAATAATCTAAGCACTTGTTATCTCCCACCATCATTGGGCGAGATCCATACGGCATTACCAGTCCATCTATGCGACCCATCTACGTTCCTACTCTACTATTTTAGGATATCATGCATCACGCGTGACCTTACTCAGCGCCGCCGTCTTACTTTACTACTGTCGGCCCGTAGCCTACTTCGTTAGGTTATGAGCCCTGCCTGCACTCAGAACTAGGCAAGCAAATAGTGATACTGTTTCAGGCTTACTATAGTTTTCTTTTATTTCATTGCTCCTTCTCTGAGAGTCGAGATGTCGAACACGACCAAATCGGGACAAACTCCCATGCTGCAGAACCCTGCAACTACCTTGACTAATATTGGCAGACTGCCATCCTATAAACAGGAGCCGCTCGGTGAAAACAATTGGTTTGCATGGAAGACTCGTATGACAGATGTACTTAATGTACATAATGTTTACGATCATGTCATTGAGCGCACACCAAAACCGGACAATGATCTGGCAAAGGAAGCCGAGTGGATGCAGAACGACAAAAAGTCGAGGATGCTCCTCAGCTAAAGCGTCAGCGATAGCCAGATGCTTCACCTGGCAGATATAGATAATGCAGCAGATATGTGGGAGGCCCTGCGAGCCATGCACGAAGTTCAAGGAGGTATAACCTGTGTGGCATTATGGCGTTCCTTACTTAATCAGGCCGCATCTCGAGATACCAAGCCGAGATGCAAAAATTGCGCCACCAACTTTATGAGACGGGCGACCCGATTACCGAGAAAGGGTTTTGCGATATAGTAACTTCATCTTTGCCAGCGTCTTGGGATGGTTTCATCTCCACTTATATTACAAAACAAATGGGGAATGATGCCACACCAACAAAGATGAAAGAACTAATTGCGCTCATCAAGGATGAGGTTCGGCAGTGCATCTCTTAGGCAAAAACCGGCCCATGCGAGAAGCGTGTGAATCCGGATGACCAGGTAAATTATTTCGAGAGCGGCGGTAAGCACTGTAAGGTACAAAATGCCGCCGGCATGTCCACACAGTGCACTATCTGTGGCAATGACAATCATGTGGCAGCCAATTGCCACTTCCGCGGCAAGCCGAAATGTGACAATTGCCACCAATTTGGTCATATCATGCAAAAATGCTGGGCTCCAGGAGGTCCCAAGCATGATCCGGCGAGATGGGGAAAAGGACAAAAAGGAAAAGGCAAAGGAAAGGACAATGGTGCCTCGCAGGCACACCTTGCAGCAGATGATGCTGACATGGCCTTTGTAGCAACAAACAGTGCTGTAGTTATGGGTGATGGCAATGAATTTGGGTTTTTGGCTTACTCGTGGATCGCCGATACAGGAGCGACAGCCCACATCACAAATAACCAAGACTTGCTTGAAAATTACGAGCCAATTGACCATAACATAATTGGGGTTGGTGCCTCACCTGTCCCTGTGCATAGATAAGGGCACCTCACCCTCAAAACTGGTGCGCTCAATAAAACATTCGCTCTTCAGTTGCACAAGGTACTCTATGTCCCCTCAGCCAAATATAATTTATTTTCCATCAGTCGCTTTGATGCAATTGGGGGGCGTACCACTACTGGCAATGGCACATTAAATCTCATTGACCAAACTGGCGAAATCATCGCCACAGGCACACAAACACGTGGCTTATATCGCCTAAATGCTGAGGTAATGCCACCAGTCCAAGTCCATATGACACATCCTGCTGAAAGTTGGGAAACTTGGCATAAAAGATTGGGGCATATTAGTGTATGAGGCCTACAAGACTTACTACATAAAGGCCTAGTTAATGGGCTTCACGTCGATGCATAATCACCCACAACATTCGATTGCCCAGCCTGTACCCAGGCCAAACATGCACATGCTCCATTTCCAGATCATGCCGTTAGCCGAGCTGCCAAGCCAGGTGACCTAACACACACAGATGTGTGGGGGCCAGCAAGAACAGCTGGGCTTTGGGGAATCAGATATTACATATCATTTATTGATGATTGTACACGACGATGTACTGTACTATTTATGAAAACTAAAGATGAAGCCCCCTCTAAAGTCCAGCAGTACCTCACCTATGTGGAGGCTCACTGGGAAAACAAGCCGAAACGGCTTCGGGTAGATAATGGAAAGGAGTATGCCAACCAAAATCTCCTTACGTGGCTTACCAATCGCAGAGTTGAGATTGAATACACCGTGCCACATTTACCTGCCCAAAACGGCATGGCTGAGCACTTTAATCACACCCTAATGGAGTTAACATGTGCCATGCGCTTCGCCCACAATCTCCCCTGGGCTTTGTGGCCCGATATAGTTGCTCATGCCGCTTATCTCCGAAATTGTGCCTATACATGCACTCTTGAGGGATCCACACCTGAGGGACGCTGGAATAATACTACACCAGATGTTTCCCACTTGCGTGAACTCGGATCTCCTGATTGGATCCTCAATGAGGACCTTAATAGATCAAAACTCGAACCAAAAAGTGAGCGGCATCTATTTCTTGGTTATTCCGATGGCCCGAAAGCTGTCAAATATTATGATGTCCATATGCGTGTCGTAAAAATCTCACGCAATTTCCACTTCGCCCCTGAATCTGCCTGCCTCGACCCCATACCTGATGCACAGCGCGATGGGGAGTCAGATGATATTGACATGCCACACTCAGGTGAGGAAAATATGTCGGGTACAAAACAAACTACAGATAAGGCCACAAAACGGCCACAATCTACTAAACGACAGCGAGAAGTTCCTGAAAACGAGCCACTCCGCCGCAGCACTAGGCAGAAGGTAATGCATGACTACAGTCAGCTAAACAACCCACTTCCAGAAATGGAAGATGTACCTGATGATGATGACAATGACAATAACCATATGTCATCAGCCAAAGCTGTGTACACAGCATTTACCGAAGCCAATGCAATGAGTGGAGATCTGAAATTGCTTAAAGAAGCGCAAAACTCACTGGAATGGCCCGAATGGGAAAAAGCCATCAGCGCCGAGCTCAAGCAACTCTGCAAAATAGGCACGTGGGAGTTGGTAAGCCCTCCGGAGGGGCAAAAACCCATAACTAATAAATGGGTGTTTGTTAAAAAGCTCAGAAAAGATGGTAAATTACTAAAATACAAAGCTTGTCTAGTAGCAAGGGGATTTTCCCAACAGCCTGGCATGGATTACAATGAGACATTCTCACCTGTTGTCTGATTGGAGACAATACGAGCAATTCTCATGCTTGCAGTCAAAAATGACTGGGAAATCCAGCAAATGGATGTAAAAGGGGCTTACCTAAATGGGGTGCTCAAAGAAGAAGTGTATATGACACAGCCGGAAGGATATGATGACACCACACACCGGTTATGCCGTCTTATCAAAACATTATATGGATTAAAACAATCCGGGCGCGAATGGAATGCAGAGCTTAATAAACAGCTTACATCCAAAGGATTCACGTGTTTACAGACTGATCTGTATGTATACATTCACTGGACAGACAAAAACATCGAAATCATCACCGTATGGGTGGACGATCTGCTACTATTCACGAACTTGCCTGAAAAAATGAATTCCCTTAAACGGGAATTAGAAACCTTATTTGACATAACCGATATGGGCGATCCATCAAAAATTGTCGGCATCAAAATCGAGCATGACTGGCATAAAGGGACATCAAAAATTGTCCAGATGCAGTATACAAATTCACTCTTGCAAAAGCATGGATTGTTCTGTGCCAATGCTGTCGGAATGCCTCTTGATCTGCACATTGTACTTAATGCTCCTAAGGCGACAGAAACTAATGTGCCTGGAGTAAATAGTGAATATGTGTCCCTTATCGGATCGCTTATGTATGCTGCTGTTGCCACGCGACCCGATATCGCATATGCTGTATCGCGCCTCGCATCTTTCATGGCAAACCCCAGCCTCACACATTGGACTGCAGCAAAAAGGATGTTGCACTACCTTGCAGGCACCTGAGAGTTAGGAATTACCTACTCAGTTAATAAACAAAATGACAGGGCTATCTACGGATATTCTAATATGGATTTTACCAATGCGCAAGACCGTCAATTTCAGGTTATGTATTCCTGATGACAAATGGTGCCATTATGTGGAGCTCAAAATGGCAAGATGCTGTGGCACTATCTACAGCTGAAGCCAAATATATGGCTATGGGACATGCTACTAAAGAGGCAATATGGCTCTGCAACCTATTTGCGGAACTAGGATTCCCACACCGTAAAGCCATGGCTATATTCGGTGATAATCAATCTGCTCTCACTATTGCTCAAAACTGGCAATATCACAAGCAGTCAAAACATTTTGATATAAAGCACCACTTTATTTGGGAGAAAATAGATCGTAATATTATCGATCTGTACTACTGTCCCACTGCCGAAATGATGGCAGACATTTTCACAAAAGCACTACCAAAGCTGAAACACTGCCAGCACCGTGCTAAACTCGGCATTTGCTCGGCTTGAGGGGGAGTGTTGGTGGCCTAAGACAAGCCGACCATGCCAACTCCAACATTATATAACTCCGAATTATCAAATAAGATCAGTAGTATATAAACTGTAGCAGAGATTAAAAATAATCTAAGCGCTCATTATCTCCCACCATCATTGGGCGAGATCCATACGGCATTACCAGTCCATCTATGTGACCCATCTACATCCCTACTCTACTATTTTAGGATATCACACATCACGCATGACCTTACTCAGCGCCACCATCTTACTTTACTACTGTTGGCCCGTAGCCTACTTTGTTAGTCCTTAATGATGCACTCCATCATGCACAGCTCTATCTCTCCAAGCTTTCAAACAAGCGCTTGGGGGTTCTTCCTCACCACACCGGGCCCTAGTTTTTCAACAAGGCATCAATTGTACTCTTCAGTCGCAATGACCCACTTCTTTGGTGTCATCTGGTATGAGACCCATGAGAATTCCATGTGCATGTCCATAAACAGGTAAAACTCGGTGTTGCCATGGATCTGCAGTGCATGCACATCGATTCCAGTAGCGAGGGAGAAAAGACGTTGTGAGCGTGTTGGACCAGGTGGTTGGGATCGAGGCAGTGTGCCCACAGAAGAGATTTGGGGTGAGATTGAAGGCTGCGATGAGATGTTAGAGAAGTTGGCCAGCGGAGGTGGCTGGGCATGGAATGACCTTGGAGCCTTGCTGACCTGAATGGTCATTGACCAAGGAGGGGCGCTCGAGACCACAAAGAAACTGTTGAGTGCCTGGAGCTGATAGTAGAGTATTGCCATGATCTGATCGAGGGCCGTTCATGTTGCATGCCGGTGGAACTACCTGCTAGTAGTATGGGTCGAGGGATGGATCTAGGTCAGAAGAAGTCCAAGGGATATTGAATATGCAAGGAGTGCAGCTTACCATGTCCGCATGCGCCTCAAGACCATTGTTTGTGCCCTCCAGGTCAGTTGCATCCAGCACCTGTGATTGCTTTAAGGCGGGTTCTGGCCCACTCACCAAGACCAAGGGCGCCTGTTGGCATGGCATGAATGGATCGGTGGTGAGATGAACAAGTGGAATGGTCTCCGAATCGCACATCACTGGCAGTGTCACGGTACCCCTTAGGTCAGTTTTCCGAATCCCGACTGACCACCCCTTAGGAGGTTGCCGGCTTCGCCGGCCACCCGGACCCCTTAGAATGACCAAATCAGGTGACACCGATAATGCTGCGAAAGGCAGTCAGCAGGCAAATTATAGGTGTGGGGCGGTTAGGACCTAGCGGAGTTCGAAACCTAACCTAGTGGACCGCCCGGTCCGCAATTAATTTTTGGCTCGCCTGGCCTCACTGAGTGACTCGCCCCTTCCAGCGTCGTCCCTGCCGCCGCTGCTACCAGCCAGTCCACTTGAGTCGAATGAATGCCGGAACCAGCCAAACGTGGACCCGGGTGTCCGAGGGGCACGAAGAACAAGCCCAGTACCAAGAATGTCGGCCGACCTCGCAAGGATGGCCAGCCAACGCAGGTGCGCAACGCCAGCGTCCTGTCTGCTTGCACGTCTGAAGATGGTGGTGCATACCTCCTGCATGCGACGGGTCCTGGTGTGTCGCTCCGAGTCAATTCTGTCCGGAGTCACTCCGCCCATGCCCACACATTGCTCCACATCCCCTGCCGCTCAAGCCTCATTGTGTTCAAGTTTGCCCGTGTTGGTTCCCACTGTAGGAGCAGTGCTGACTGTGCCGTCCGAGCAGGCCTCGTCGCCCACGCCGCTGCCAGTGGTGGTTCAGGATGATGAGAGCCACGCTGCCGATCCTGCCACAGGTGTGGCAGATCCAGGTGCATTCAAGAGCTCTGCCATTCGAGGGACTCTGCTTATATGTGACGGGCAGATTGTACCCATCGAGCACCTGCCGTGCGGACGCAGACCGTGGCGTTAGGTCAGAGCACGCTGACCTTCGCTTCGGGTAAACTCGGTGTGGCGAAACCGCCATTGTCCTCAGGTGAGTGCTCTGTCCTATCGACCTCAGAGCATACTGGGATGCTCACACCTTGCTTAGCTACCAAGGACCCGCCAGACTGAAGCGCATTGCTGAAACAAGCCACAACGTCAATCTAAATGCAGAATGAGGCCTCACAAGGAGAGATCGTGCATGTAGTGCCAAAGCATTGAGTGCAAGGGGCGATGGAACGTTGCAAAATGCGTAGCCTGAGTGAAACAGGTGAGTTCAGACTGCCTCGGATGGCTATCACTGGCATGCTGATTTGAGACTGCAGCATCATCTATCATCTGTCACTAATCCTTCTCATTCTGCTGACAATGCTGTCGTCACTGGCTCTGGCACGCATCCGGGTCGCACATGATTTCGAGCCCTCAAACCTCACTGGCTGACTTGGCATGCCAATCACTGTCCGCACTGGCAGAATCAAATCACCATGCAAGGTTTCCTTTTTGTTTCTCTTCTTAATCAACTACGTGTAGCTACTCGTTAGTACCCAGAGTGTGAATGGTATTCATTTTGTCTGAGCGCGAGCAACTCAAAGCATGTCAGACGTCGTCAGGTATACGCGCTCCACTACGATTTAATTGGGCCGTACACCTATAGTTAGGGTGCCAGGCAGTCAACGACACAATATTCCCATAAAATCGCATACAAAATGTCGTGGGAAAAGTTCAAGACCATTGTTTTTCAGCTCCTTTCGACGACCTGGCTTTGTCTTTTGCTAA
>JBBPUL010001328.1:0-10155 GCA_038094675.1 Spongispora temasekensis
TTGAGGCAGTGCTCATGGCAAAAGGAGGATATACCAAGTACTAATACCCACTCAGTATGAAAAGTCCAAAAACTGTTCCAATGGTATTGCTGTTTTGAAATGGTCATATCTCTGCAGCCCCTGAACTAAATCACATAACCTAAGGGGCAAGAGTTGTAGCCAAGGGTTTGTACTTTATTTGTCTCCACTAAAGCTAAGTGAAATTCCCACAGGAGATTGTGGGGTGCTGCATGCCCCAGTTTAGGGTTAGGCATGGAATGGTTTTTGGAGTCACTGTATTTGTCTATGTTCTTCCAGAGTGGTAGTAAAGATCATAATGTCATCCATGTATATGACAACTTTTTCTCAGAAGATTAAGTCGTGGAAGATGCAGTTCATCATTGTCTGAAATGTTGTAGGGGAGTTTGTAAGACAAAAGAACATTATGAGGGGTTTGAACAACCCAAGGTTTGTGCAGAACACAGCTTTCCATTCATCTTCTTCTTTCATCCTTATGTTATTGTATCCCCAGTGAATGTCCAGTTTTGTAAAGTATTTTGCTGACTTCAACTTATCCACCAGCTCTTGTATGAGAGGGAGGGGGTAGAGGTTTTTGATGGTGATGTTGTTGAGGTGGCAGTAATCCTGAATGGGTCTGAGTTTACCATCCTTCTTTTTGATGAAGAAGAATGCTGATGCGAAGGCAGATTTAGATGGGTAGATGCATCCACTTTTTAGATTTTCGTTGATGAAGTTTTCCAGTTCAATTTGTTCATCTGGTGTGAGATTATACATTTTGCAATCTATTTTATGCGTCCCTTTGATTAAGTTGATCACATGATCCCAAGATCGATGTGGTGGAAGTTCATCGAAGTTTTCTTTCATGAACACATCTTTATAATCATGATAACACTTGGGTATGACTTCTTCAAAGGTTGCATTGGCTTTTGCTTTTCCTTGTGCGATTGCAATATCTGTGGCGACGTTTCTCACACAGAACACCAAATCTTTCTCTGGTTTGTCATCATCATCAATATCCATTAATCCTGGACAGTGGTTGTCCTCACACCAGAAGGAAACACTTTGTGATTGCCAGTCAATGTTGGGATTATGCAGTTGGAGCCAATCATATCCTAGATACATAAATGCTATTTGTTCCTAGATTTGTGACTGCTAATATGATCTGCTCATTATAGTCCCCTATGTTTAGCTGAACTCTAGTGAACTCTGTAATTTGTCCATTGGAGTTAGGGGTTCCATCTGCATTGTGGACTGGTATTGGTCACGGTAATGAGTATATTCCAATCCCATGTGTTTTGACAAATTGGTGATATATGGAAGATCTAGTACATCCAGAATCGATCAGAGCTTTAGTGGAGATGGCGTCTTCTTCAGGGGTTATAATTTCAACCTCGATTTCGAGTGCAGGGTCTTTTGATATACCTTTAATGTATTTAGGTCATCTTTGTAGTTCCCTTAGGGTTACTTGGGTCTCTAGGTTGCTCATTCCCTTTATTTGTCTGATTAACTCTGTATTTACTTCTGATAAGTGTGATTCATGTACAAAGGATCTTAGATGATGTAATGACCATTATGTATTGTCTTGGTCTATAGTCTGTTTGATCCATCACACAGTCCATGGATCTGCTGTGTTCTTTCATAGTCATGGTGTCTGTCCAGAGACCTTTTCTTCCAGAGGTTTAGCTGCCATTGTTTGTTTCAAGCCCTCAACAGGGGGCCTTACATTTTGTTTTGAGTCCTTAGTGGCTTGGACTTTAGGACATTGTAGAATCTGAATTTGACTCATGCCTGTTGATCCAAAACCTTTTGTCCCTCTTTCAGTATCATCGAGGGATGACACTACTTTTACTTCAGGTGTCATGATTTTGGTTAGGATTATTTGTGCAATTTTGTCACCTTCATTCACTGTGAATACATCCTTTCCTTGGTTGACCATCAAAATCTTTACTTCTCCTTGGTAGTTGGCATCTATTACTCCAGCATTTATGTCTATCTCTTTTTTGGTGGCTAAGCCACTTCTGGGTGCTATGCGGCCATAATACCCTTTTGAGATACTCATCTTTAGGCTGGTGTCAACAAGAGCACAACTCTTTGGCTCTATAGTCATTGATTTTGTTGCAAACAGGTCATAACCTGCTGCATCCTTACTTCCCCTTTGGGGTACTTTTGCTTTTCATTCTCTAATTGTACTTTAAAGGTTTCACTGGTAGTTTTAGTCTTAAGAATGGAATATTTATTTTTAGAAACTATTGACTGTTTAGGAGTAGTAGTTAACCTATCTACACTCCTTTTTGAAAACCCTGGTCTTTTTCAATGTTGTCCATGACCACTTTTAAACCATCTGCATCCATATACTCTATGTTTACCCATCTGAACTGCATGGTATGCACTTGGCGCTTCTTGGGAGGGTGATCGATGCATGGCCATTTTTTGCTGCATTTGAAGCACAGACCCTCAGCCCACGCTTTTCTGATGTCCATCAGCATGCTGGAACCAGGCTGTGTCCCAGTGGCAGTATACCTTGGAGTTTCCTTAGGGTTTGGTTTCGCAGTTGTCTCTGCATTTGGGCAGCGAGGAGGAAATGTGGGCTTGATGCCAAGATGGGTCTTTCAATCTGAGATCTCCTTAAGCACATTTTGTGCCTCCATCAAGGCAGTTTCCCACTGCTGTATATCCTCTGTGGCTAGCAACAGTGGGCATGCTCTCTCCACATACTCCACAATGCTGTTCTTTATGCCATTTCTGGCAATGGAGATAAGGAGGCGCATAGCCTGCTTTCTAGCACAGCTGTGACATTTCAATGAAGTATTCTTTGACGCTTTGATTGGATGCTTGTTTAAGCGAGAGGAGCTTCGCTTCTGCAGACCACCTTACATCTGACAGCATGAAGTTTTTTACAAGATTG
The DNA here is from genome assembly GCA_038094675.1 of Spongispora temasekensis. Classification (NCBI taxonomy): domain Eukaryota; kingdom Fungi; phylum Basidiomycota; class Agaricomycetes; order Boletales; family Boletaceae; genus Spongispora; species Spongispora temasekensis. The sequence goes on from JBBPUL010001328.1 coordinate 2,906, forward strand.
TCACAGAACTCATCATATGACATCTGGTTTAGTTTGTGGCCCTGGGCCAGTATGAAATGCTGGGCAAATTTGCCTGCAGCACCACCTTTTATGTAGGACAGTGTGATTATAATCTTTTGCCTTTCTGAAGGCTCTCTCATGTATCCTGCTAGACAGATCAAGATGGTTCTTTGCCACTCTATGTAGCATGGTTTTTCTCCATCAAAATTGCTTGGCTTATTTGTGACAGATTTGCCGAGATCTCTGTCAGTGATTGGAGGAGGCAGTGTAACATGAGGAAGCACTGGTGTGGAGGGTTGTCCTAACACGTAAGGTGCTGTATGGACAGGCTCAGGTGATAGAAGCATCAACCTGAGTGGAGAGAATAGGCCCTGTGGCAAACAGACCCTGAAAGGCAAGGCAAGTGGATTGACACAAGGAGGTCGTGCCATTGAGGAGGGTGTGGGTTTCCATGAGGGACCCGGGATCGGTGTGGATGGCACTGTTGGTGGTAGAGGGGATTCAGTTACAAGGACAGGGGAAGGACCAGCCATATTAGGGTTTTCTGAATAGAAATAGGAGATGGTCCAGCCCATCATCATAGCATGGAATTCATCCATTGTGGTGGTGATGTGGGATGGACGGGAAGGAGGTGTATTTTGAGACTGAATAGGTCTCTTTGACTCAATGTGGGAGATAGAAGACATAATGGGGAGGGGAGCTTGCCAAGAGTGGGAGTCAGTTGGGGTAAATATGATTCAAAGAGAATACTTAGGTGCCTTATGAGGACACCATTTACACCCACACTCAGATGGAAGAGTAGAGGTTGGGGGGTATCAGGGATCTGCCTGGCTATGGCTGATGATTTAGCTTGCCAAGGCTACAGATCTTATTTAGCAACGAAGAGACTGTGATTCATCTAAATCCCAAAGGAAGTCTCACTGCGCTGCAATACATATGTGGGTGTAGCAACTATATTTTGTACCAGAATATAATAACTGGCAAGGATATCCTTGAACTACACTCTTTGGGAACACCTAACAAGGTTTGCATATGTGCCCTGAACATTTCTCACAGTTATGCATATGGTTTGCAGGAATAACCCAAGCTGTCCCTTATTGCTGGGAGCCATGCCAATGAGGTCTTTTCTGTCCGACGAATCAGATGCTGGCGAGTGGAAGTCGCATCAACCAGAGAAAGAGGGAATGTATGAGTGTGCTCTTGATTGGATGTACCTCAGATGGTACAGAGCCTCCGCTAGTGGTATTTGGGCTTTTGAGACCTGCACACTCACTGAAGACTGCTAGAAAGGGAAGGGAAGAGAGTGGGACATGTACGCACTTGAAGTAAATGATGATGGGTGAAGATAAGGTGTGATGTAAGTGAAGTGGTTGTGATAAGATGGAAGTGGTGTCAGGGATCAAAGAGATCGGTGACAAAGGGTAGTTTCAATATTTTGTTAGAGCTGAGACTCCTCACACTCACTCGAAGAGAGGGAATGCTTTAGAATATTGAAACTAAAGAATACAATACATGACTCAACTACTTATATACTACTAAACATGTGTTTAATGTGTGCTACGACATTATGATCTAGGTTGCTTGTGAAACGTGATATGTGAAAGTGTGAAAAACAAAAGAATTCTAACAATCTGGCGAACAAGTCTGGTTATTGTAATTGGTGAACCTGAACGGGGTTTGAGATGCGACTTACTACCAGTACTCAGGGTTGATCCACCATGTCCTGGGTTGTGGTTGCAAAACCACTGCTAACTACTGTCATTTCATGTTGCAGGATTCACACTAGTTGTAATCTACTGTGTCCCTGCCATTGTGACTTGCAAGACATGCGCTCCCTCTTCTGTCACATGTCTGCACATATTGCAAGACCACACTATCTTACTACACCCCATAAGACTACCAAGACTACCACTGTCCTTTTGCAAGATCCCACCTTCCAGTTGTTTTGCGAGACTCTGCTGTCTTGCAAGATGGCACTCACTTGGTATGTCCCCCACTCCGTCCTGCCTCGGCATTTCTGATTGACTTGCAAGACTATGTTTTCCTTTGCAAGACTGATAATGCTCACTCAGTGGGTCCCCCATTCCATTCTATCTCGGCATTTTTAATCGACTTGCAAGATTATGTCCTCGTTTGCAAGACCCTACCTCTGAGTCATCATGCAAGACTTGTCTCCCAGTCCTGGTATCTCCAAATCAAGGCTTGCAGAATCAGTCCCATTCCTGTAGTATGTCTTGAATGTTTTGCAAGACCTCAGTGTCATGCAAGAGTGCTCCCCTCCCCCATCATAACCTCCATATGTCAGTTCTCACGCATGCCCTTGAAAGGTTGCTCCGTCATGTTCACTAAGTGAGGGTATACATTATTCACATTGTGACAAACTGGTATTTGGTATCTACATCTTAGGTAATAGAATATTTATGTGAATATGGACAGCCCAACTTGGCCGACCATCGATCAATGACTGCAACTCGCATGTTCAGATCCCCGACAATTCAAATTTCTGGCTTGACCTTTTCAACCTTGCATGGTACTAAATCCTAACGCAATCATAGATGTTAGTGATTACTTTGTAGCCTTTAATTTCATAGAGGACGACATACGAGCAGCATAATGATATCGATATCCTCGTTCTTGATAGCGGCGGGTGCAGCGCTAGGAGTTTCCGACCCCGTGGTGGGATCCCACTCACAATCGCTTGTCGTTTGAAAGGCGACTGATTTCGTTTGCCTCATGGCAGCAGCTGACTCGAAATTGTTTGGTGCTTGCACAGGAATTGGTTGTGCCACTTCTTGCAATGTCAGAGCCTCAACTGGTTGGGACTGGTAAATTTTGAGTATCTAGATTGTTGGTGAAATATTAGTACACGTTTGTTGATCAAGCAACACTTATGGGTTCATCAACATCATAATCATATGTTATTGCCAATGATTGGATTTGCACATAACAGGGCACAAACACTTTCACGGTACGCTCTGCCATTGGAAGTGAGGGAGTTGGTTTTGATGACGAGAATGCTTATATGAGTTTCTGACTAGGTAGATTTTCATGGTTCGATGATTCGCTACATGCAATCTGAGATCTAGCTACAAACATGATGCAATAGTAAACGTTTCAATTCCCTCTGTGAGCACAACATAGTGTCGTGTATCCTTCCACATCTGGCTAAAATGACTCACTAAATCATCCCTCAGCCCTGCTTGTTATATAGCATTTGCCTTCAGGCCTTTCTGGAGCACAGGATCATCGACTGACATCAAATCCTGTCTCGTTAACCACCAACGTGACTGCCAGCGCAGGAATTCAAGGACCCGACATTGCTCCTCAACCAGAAGTTGCACCTCTTCTTCCCAGTGATGTGCTCATGTGCAGGTTTTGAACCATTCGACATGGATAGCTAATAGGTTGCGATAAGAATGAGGGGAAACAAATAGTAAGCTCTCGTAGGACAACACACCTTCTTGCATATCCTCTCTGTCATTGGATGTACCAGTGGAGGTTGCTTCAGTGTATCCATATACTAACCAAATCCATGAAAGATGTCATTGGCCCTCACTGAGGCAATCTTCCAAGCCTTCCGTCATGTGATGAATGTCTTTGTCTTCAAGTTTATGCAACGTTTTATTCCAGCCAGCTTTGCCAACTACAGGTGAAAGTGCTAATAATGCAGTGTAAGCTGCACAATACTTTTCTGCATGATGGTATTCACTTTCATGTCCACGACCTTGAGGCAGTTCCAGGCACATGTGTTTGCGCCCTGGCCACGTAGAAACCTGTCTTTAAACCGCAACATGTATGCACACGAACGCAGAGCTTGGTGCAGCTCTTTCAGGGAGTCATGTGCTTGTCCGAGTTGAAGTTGCCACTCAATTTCTTCAAACCTAAGCTCACAGGGGACTCGGCGCTGTATAGTAGATGGTAGCCACAGGTAAATGTCTTGCAGCTTGATGGCATTCTCAGGATTGGATGCAGCTTGGCGTCATAGAGACACAACGGCAGGCATATACACCATCTGCACACTGATCTATACCTCAATTTGTCTCCTCAGAGCATTCGCTCATTGCTGAAGCCTTGTCTGCTGCACCTCTGTAGCATGGGATCCAAGTTTCTCACACTCTGTGTGAAGTCGATGCCTTCAAAGATTCCCTTTGATATACTAAATATAGTAGTATGAATATAACTCACTGTTGTTCCTTGAGATCCAGCCCATTGCTTATCAAAAGGCTTGGCGAAATATCCGCATGCATCGGCAGTTCAGTCCATTGAGATTCCTCTTGCATGAGATGCAGGTACACAGCAGCCTGGGTGACCGCTAGTATCATCGGTGAAGTTAGTTTGAGTAACTTGAAGCTATAAATGCAGGAAGGTACATACATTTACTATTGACCTCTAATGGATTGGGCTGGGTCATATCATCTTCCCAAGCTTTCGCCTCTACCTTCCATCTGGCCAGCTGTTCGGTATGTCACACATTGAGTGACTTCTCAAATTCAATTAAGTCTTCCTGGTGCTTATTCCTTTCTGGAACAGCAGCTTTCAGCTTCCACAGAAGTGACTTGCCTAACCCACGGCATCATAATGTGAATCTCACAGAGAAATAGAAGTATATAGGTACTTACCTAGGCCTGTCAGCTTCTTCCAGTTGCTGTCTCTGATAAGGTCATCAAGGGTGTCTCGATGGTGTCCTGGACCCATCTCTTCAGTGCTCGATGCGGTGGCATTTAGTGTGGACCAGCCTCATTCTGGTGCCTCACTGTCTGTGTGTGCTACACCTTTCACATAGTTAAAGGAATACTTCCATTGGCATTCGGCAATGTGTGCAGGTAAATGGAACTTTGGGATAAACAGCATGACCTTCTTATCATCACATGTGAGATGAAAAGGTGAGGGAAGAGACGTTATGCACTCCCACAGATGCTGACCCCATTGGCAAACAATGTCATAAGAAATATTGAGAGTGTTCAATGCAGTGCCCTTGAGTGCCGAGAAAAAAATATAGTCCATATTAATGTATCTGAAAAAAAAAGTCAATTTAAAAAAGGAAGTGTAGTCACCAAATATATCGAACCTCTCTCCCTTTTGCAAGTCACCTACGCCTCGGGGAAGTTTCATCTCATGTCGTGCACAACAAATGCTGCCAGTGCCAGTGGCAGCTAAGCCTACCAATGACTTTGTATCGGCATCATTAACTGCACCATGGCTTGTGCATTGACTCCTCTACACGACGAAATGATTTAGATGCAAATTTTAGAGAAAACATGCTAACCTCTTGTGTGCTCACTTAGATATTGTTTATATGATCCCTCCTCCACGAAGTAGCCCCAGCCATTACTGAGGCTTGGGTCTACATTGTCTTTGAATATTGCCCTTCGTTTCAAGCAGAAGTTGGCATTGATAGCCACAAACAAGGCATAAAGCCATCTACTAAAGAATGAGTAGTAGCAAAGAACTAATGCAGCTAAGATCAATATACTGCCTGTCTTTAGGAACATCTTTCCAATCTTTGGGCAAGTTTTTTTTTCAGGATGGGGGCAGGCTGGACAAAGCACCACGCAGTCACCTTCTTGAGTAGATTCGATGCCAGTGGGAATGTGGCCTTGACCAGAGCATTTCAACATCTTCAGATGGCGCCATTCATAGATGATCTGCATAAATTGCTCATATTGGTCCTAGCACATTCCTTAATATAGTTCCACATATAATATTACAAAAGTTACCTTAGGTGGGGATAATCCAGTGTTATTGCCTCAATGGGCCAGGGCACTGTAAAAGTGGTGTGTGGAGACTTTGGACTCGAGCAACAAGAGATGAAATTCTTTGAGGAGGGAAAATGTCACAGTAGTCCATGGCTTGTCAGTACTCACAGGGAATAACCAGTGTCGCAACAGCTGGTGTACGTGTGAATCTGCAGCCTCGCAGCCACAGAACTGAAGAGTTACTGAATGAATCCTGTTTCCATTGATGATGACAAAGTCATCGGAGTGAGAGGCCTTTGGAAGATAACATGTGTCTCCAGACATGTGCCCTAGCTGAATTACAAGCCCTAGTTCCTTGAGTGACTTGCGAATCCAATGAGCACCAGTCCATTCCTAAGGTACCAAATAAGTCAGAAAAACATAAACAAAGACTATCAGCGACCTTGATCAAATGAAGCGGGAAGGATACATGAGTCGATAATAAACACTTTTTACAAAAAGTGTCAATGCATGAACACTCCTGGCAGCGATGGGTTGCCGGTTCGGCCTTGCAGTGCATACACACGAATATTCCACTTTGCTCTTCCATACGGATGAATTCCTGAAGGAAGTTGTTATGATCCTGCTGCATCCAAACAAGTAAAGGGAAGTCCTGTAATAAGACTAAATCAAGTCATGTTCTGCAGTGTGAAATGGGAAAATAGCTACTGCCATGGTGCATTGCCTTGGGGCATAGTTGAGAATAGAAAAATTGACGTGTTCTGATAGGTTGTTAGTTACATCAGGCATGACAGTTGCATCAAATTCAACAGGTGTAAACACACCAGGATCCAGCTGATTATCACTTGATAGTTTCCATGGTGATGGCTCCTTGCGTAGTCTGATAGTCTTTTTCTTCACATTTACTGATCCCACATCCATCGATTGGATTTTTTGATAGTGAAGCATGATCGAGTCATTCAATTTGTTTTGCTGGTGAAATATTTTCATCTTTGAGCCCCTGATTTTCTTAGAGAGAAGGGGGGGGAGACGACGACTGGTGGCCATAGTGCCATGTCCTAAAAAAAAAAAGATTGATTGCCGATTCAATTGCTCAACTCAGTTGCAACACCAAGATGATGACTGATTCCACACTACCTGGAGTGGTACTTTGTTTTGCCAGATTGGACTCCTTGGATGAACTGGCAACTCCAAGGCTTGACATTAGAAGTTACATGGCTTTGATGCCCCAGGCCAAAGTGGAGAATTGTGGCAAGAAGGGAAGTAGCTCTGCAGGTGAGAAAAGTGACATCCAACTTCTAAGTTTGAAGTGTCATGGTGACGTGGCATGCCAACCTACTCCGATGACATTTCCTACCCTTCGTGGCAACTCTTCGGCCAAGCCGGCAATTATTAGTGGTGTGACGCCACGCTGAGGAGATACCATCATCAGGAAAATTTTGAAGAGATTATAATGGTAGATAATGGTAGATAATTCCTGGCAGACATTATATGCACAGTGAATATTTACATTTGAGCTATTAGTTGAATTTATTTAATATTACTAATTATATG
>JBBPUL010001329.1:0-10153 GCA_038094675.1 Spongispora temasekensis
CCCCATTCTTTTCATCTCCGTTACTTGTAATATCACAATCAGAAGCTTCATCGTGATTCTCCATGCCAAGTACGTGATGTGCGGTCCAGGTCCGAATCCTGGCAGGTCCACCCACTACGGCCCATGCTGGCGGGGCTTCTGGAACTCGATTATCCGATCAAAGACAGGTTCTGGATCATGACCTGCCATAGTGCAGATCGAAAGGCTGTCTTATTCACCTCCTCGGGAATGAGTGAGGCTCGAGCCGCTCAACCTCTCTTCTCAGAACTAATGGCACGCAGAGTTCATGGTCAAATATTTATTCCTTGTACAAGTACACAATGCATTGCAAGGAAGCACAAACAGCACTAGAAAGACAATTCCATGTCGATATGATTAGGACTTGAAAAGCTGAAACCTCTTTTTCTTGTCTGCAGTGAGCCCGTAATAATCCAATAGTTTGTCGCAGTTGTCGCAAGGGGGTATCAGGGTGCCCGTCCAGCTTTGTTGCCCGTTATAGTCGCTCCTCACTTTTGAAATTCTCAGAGCGAGTCCATAGCTATAATGAACGTAGTTTGCGTCACTGCGACAACATTCAGTAACTGATTTTTCCAACTATCCATAAAAAAGAAAAACGTATGAGAGGATGTACATGAATGGATATGTCTCGCCACAGTTTCCAAAGTGCGTACCGCCTTTGCTGTTTCTGTCCCTTAGAACAGACCTATTAATGTTGCCTTTGTATGGACTTTGCAAAAAAACATTGATATAATCCCATCGCTTCTGCTGCACCTTCCCTTGCCATCCTCCACTATGAGCAAACCCTGCACAGCTGGTCCCGAGGAATGGATAGAAGACCTTGCCGTCTGTGCTTGTGGCCCAGGTGATTTGGGCGACGGTAGGATCAAATCGCTCATTTGGCACAGATGTGGCCGTCAACACCTGGCACCATTTTCTGTACAGAACGAGGAGGGGAAGGGAATAATTCTTGGCCATCAGAGTTGTGGTGGTAGGCGGAACACCCATGAGGGACAAGAAAATGCCCAAGAGGTCAAAAATAATGAAAAACTCTTATTCCTTGGTATTCGTCCACGGGATCTTCTTTGTCGGAGTCACAGCCGTGGCCGAGCGCAGTATTTGTTGAGGGGGGTCAGGGTCCACGAACGTAGTCTTTCCATCTCTGTACGAAGCAGCGGAGGGGCGAGTCAGTAAATCTTTCTTGTAACACGACGAGAAATTATAGATGTGGATGTGAGCGAGTCAATTTTTTCGTAAATGAGCTGGAAATCTGCCTTTTGGGCCAGAGGAGCTTTGTATTTTTCTGGGTCCGCAGCGACGTTCTTGAGGAAAGTGACTATCTGTCCCGATCATCAAAATGTCGAAACACAAATGGACCAGGGTACATATTAGCATACACTGGTAGCATTCCACTTGTATGCTACAGTGAACTCTGCGCCAAACTGATCCTTGAATGCAGCGATAGGAGTGTATTCTGTGGTCATGATAACTGATGTATGGTGGAGAGAGGACTGGATACACGTTATTTCCATTATATGGACCAGTGCTTTATAGTTCACTGTAAACTGGGGTGGGGTTGAATCCTAGTTAAAAGCCAACATAACCCCACACCTTCCTGCAAGTTCTCGTCAACGGGAAACTTCTTCTGAAAATATCAGGAACGTTGTCAGGGGGTAATCCGGCCAGAATAGCATCGCCCAGAATCTGCATGCCACTTGCCTGTCATCCCACAGTGGTACTCCGCTCAATACATTTTACGTGAATCGGATGATGGGCGAACAGTGCACTGCACTATGAGTACACGTCATTAGGTTGAACATAAGAGCAATCTCAGTATGCTGGGGGGCCGAGAAGTTAATATGCAAGTGCCTAGAACATTGGCCCCAAATGTCAGAAGAAATGACATGGCAATTCCAGAAACCCATGACCAGAATATCATGATGGAATAGGCACCAGAAGGGCGGAAATGACTTGTATTCATGGCGCAGGATCACTGTTACGATCAGCCCCTTTTCTTTCCTTTCTTCACTCTCTTTTACCTCGTATTACCTAAACACGCACAGCCTTTTCCTTTAGTCAGCGTTCTCGGCTGTGCATTTCCCTTATCTCTTATCTCTGACTCATGCGTTCTGCGACGTTCTATGTAGTTCTATCTCACACGGCCTTCTGACTCGTTTCATGCTGTGTGTGACTCATTTCCCCTTACCTCCAGTTACCTAGTTTGGATTTCTCTCTCGTTGAGCTGTCGCACTGCTTGGTCCGTGCATAGGACTCTTTACATATAAATAGGGTGTAGCACAAGCCATGTATCTCCAGCTTGAGCCTACTCGAGATAGCAATCTATTGCGTCTTTGACCCTCTTGCTCCCCTCCGCTCTCCCCTCGTACCACTTGGCCTCGCAGCATCTTCGCTCGAGGATACTCTGACCTCATCTTCGACGTCGCTACATACTCGCCAAGGCGGAGTAGTGACTAGTCTCTGCACATCGCGTGTAGGACCTACGCCCCTCGTCTCCATCTCGCAGCTTTAGGTTGTGCATCGAGTCTACGGCTGATGCTACCCACGCCTGTCGTAACAAAAGGCTCAAGCTCTTTGAACGCGACTACCCTTGTTGTAGCTCGCAGCCATTTCGGCCCCTCCGTCACCTTTGAAGCGGTGCCCCCGCCCACCACCACTGCCCCTCGTAACCTCTCCTTCTTGGAGATCTACCACGCCCCCTAGCCCTAGCTCCGGGACCACCACGCCCCCTTCCCCACCCAGTCCCCCATCCCCGATGTCGTCTAAACCCACCGAACTTCACCTCACCCAACCCAAGGCCTTCACAGGCAAACAACGCGATGCCATGCCCTGGCTTTGCTCGGTCCTACGATACCTCGCCGTCAACATCGACATCTATTCGACGGATGAAAAGAAAATTGGTTTCACCCTGTCGTTTATGAACGACGGAAACGCCCTCACCTGGGCCGACACATTCACGGAGAAAAGCATGAGAGGTACCAACATGGCCCTCGGATCTTGGGACGACTTCGTCAAGGAGTTCAAGGCCCACTTCGAAAGCCCCAACACCGCCGCCAATGCCCTGACCTGGCTGGCCCCTTATCGCGTCAACGAGCGACGCGATGGAACCTTCCAGCCGTCCCTCAACCAGTACATTTCCGAGTTCCGCAACCAGGTCAGCCTGGCCGGACTCAACGAGGCAGCCACCATCTGCCATTATTTCTCCACAGGCATTCCCCCTTCGCTCTCAGAAAAAGTGTACCTTATGGACACCGTCCCCACCACCATCGACGATTGGATCAAGAATGCCTCTCGTCTCGACAACCAGCACAAACGTGCTAAGCTTGTCACTCGCCAGCACAAGCACTCTTCGACCCTCACCTTCGACCCTCGCCCCACTCAGCCCTCTCGCGACAAAGACCCCAATGCTATGGATGTGGACGCCATCCACATCCCAAAACTCACCCCCGAGGAGCGTGAACGCTGCCTCAAACAAGGACTTTGTCTCCGATGCAGGAAATCGGGTCACTTCTCTAACAAGTGCCCCACCTTCAAAGACCTTCCCCCATGCCCCAAAGCCGACCGAAAGGTCGCCAAAGCCGAAGAAGAAATACCGGGCCTCATCAACGAAGATGACGATGAGGAACTTCACGTGGAAGCAGTGGGGGTTAAGGATTTTTGAAAGGGAGGACTTCTTCGACGCAAGTACCTCCCCAACGTCTTGTTTCTTGTGCGCCTGTACTAGTATCCACATCAAATAGAGCTATGCGTATCCCCATTCAGCTCGTGGTACCCTCGCACACTATGAAAGTCGTCGACTCCCCTGCTCTCGTTGACTCAGGAGCAGAGATCTCTTGCCTCGACTGGGCTTTTGCCCGGAAACATTGTCTCCCCCACACCCGCCTAGAACAACCCATCCGCGTCCGCAACGTAGACCAATCCGCCAACTCCAACGGAGATATCTTATTCTCCACTGAGCTCTACGTCTCCGTCGGCGAAGGGGTTACCCAAAAGGTACTCTTTTACCTTATGAACTGCAGAAAAGAAAACATCATCCTTGGCCTCCCCTGGTTGCGCCTCGCTAACCCAACAATTGATTGGGAAAAGCAAACCATCTCTGTCCCCGAGGTCCTTGATCAATCCGCAGACCTCTATCACGCCTACGTCGCCGATCAAAAGCGACACGACTCTCACTACCGCGCCCCACCTTTACAAGGCTTCGGGGAAACTTCGATTCGGTGTGTTAACATGACCCCCGAAACCCACAGGCACCTACACGCGTACCTGGACATCCAATCCGAAAAACAGTGGCAACACCAAACCCTGAGCCACTATTCCATCAACCGCATCACCCGAGGAGGACCATATATCCTGCCCTCTGCCACCATCGCCCGCTATTCCGAAGCTACCAAACTTGCGGAGAAAGCGGGAACCCAAACCCAAGAAATCACCTTACCCCCGGAGTACTCAGACTTCGCCAAAGTCTTTGAGGAAAAGAACTGTGAATCGCTCCCCCCGTCGCGACCTTATGATCACGAGATCAACCTCGACGAATCCTTTGTCCCGAAGATCGGGAAAATCTACCCCTTGTCCCCCGAGGAACAAAAGGCAACCGAAGCCTTCCTGGACGAAAACCTTCGCTCTGGGAAAATTTGTCCCTCCAAATCCCCGCAAGCCTCACCCTTCTTCTTTGTCAAGAAGAAGGACGGCAAACTTCGCACATGCCAGGACTACAGGTACCTGAATGAACACACGATCCGCGATGCATACCCCCTACCCCTCGTCTCCAATCTCGTCGACAAGCTCAAAGGAGCAAACGTCTTCACCAAATTCGACGTCCGATGGGGATATAACAACGTACGCATCAAGGATGGTCACCAGTGGAAAGGCGCCTTCATCACCCATAAAGGCCTTTTTGAACCTATGGTCATGTTCTTCGGCATGAACAATTCCCCGTCAACTTTCCAACGTTTCATGAATGACTCCTTCCAAGACATGATCACCGAGGGATGGCTTGTCATTTACATGGACAACCTGCTCATCTTCTCCCCTGACAACGAGTCCCACACCGAGCGTACCCGCTGAGTCCTCCAGCGCATGATGGAACTAGACCTCCATCTACGCCTCGCCAAATGCAAGTTCGCCACTCCCGAGGTGGAATACCTCGGCATGATCGTCAAACCTGGCGAACTCGCAATGGATCCCGTCAAGCTCGACGGAATCGCCTCCTGGCCTACCCCAAAGAAAGTCAAGGACATACGCTCCTTCCTAGGATTCGCAAATTTCTACCGGCGTTTCATCCCCTCATACTCTGACGTCGCGCACCCCCTCATCGACCTAACCAAGAAAACCACAGCGTGGCTTTGGACTCCCCAATGCCAAACCTCCTTTGATGAGCTCAAAAAGCTCTTCCTCTCCCGACCCATCCTCCGTCTCCCAGATCTCTCTAGACCCTTCGCTGTGGCCACCGACACATCTCGCGATGCCACTGGCGCTATTCTCCTTCAGACCGACTCGAACAGGGACTGGCATCCCTGTTCTTACCTCTCTCAGTCGTTCTCCCCAGCAGAACGTAACTACGATATCTTCGACCGCAAACTCCTAGCCATCATCCGAGCTCTCAAAGCTTGGCGCCACTACCTTAGAGGCTCGCAACACCCCGTGCAGGTCTTTACCGACCACAAGAACCTGACGTACTTCCGTCAGCCCCAAAATCTCAACCGTCGCCAAGCGCGATGGCTCCTTGATCTTGCAGACTTTGACCTCAAGATGACCCACGTCCCCGGTTCTCTGCTCTCTGGCCCCGATGCTCTCTCCCGTCGCCCCAACCGACTCTCATCTGAGTCTGACAACCAGGCTGTTACCCTACTCCCGGAAACCCTCTTTGTCCGTGTCATAGACTCTGTCCTCGCCACCGCTATCCAGAAACACTCCGCTAATGACGAACTTGTCACCCGCCTCCGCGCTGACCTTGAAGGTCCCATCACTGCCCCCAATCTTCGCAACCACCTCTCTGATTGGCAATTCAAAGAGGACCTCCTGTGCTACCGAGACCGCGTCTACGTCCCCGAGCCTGATCGCCTCTCCGCCATCGCTCGCGCCCATGACCACCCCTCCGCCGGCCACCCCGGATATCTAAAAACCCGCCAACTCGTCGCTCACAACTTTTGGTGGCCGGGGCTTGCCACTCAAGTCCGCCGCTACGTCGAAGGTTGCACAGTATGCCAACAAAACAAGGCGAACACTCACCCTACCATTCCCCCACTCTCTCCAATCAAATCCCTCACCTCATGTCCATTCCAACAGATCTCCTGCGATCTCATCACCGACCTCCCGTTATCCAACGGATTTGACAGCCTACTGGTCGTGGTCGACCACGGGCTTACTAAGGGGGTAATTCTCTGCCCTACGAAGAAACACATCACTGCCGAGGGAGTCGCAACCCTCTTTTTTCACAAAGTATACTGCCGCTGGGGCCTCTACGACAAAATTATCTCTGACCGAGGCCCTCAATTCACATCCACCTTTGCTCAAGAGCTTGGAAAGCTCTTGAAATACGACCTCTCCCTGTCCACCGCGTACCACCCACAATCCAATGGAGAAACCGAACGAGTCAACCAAGAAGTTGAAACGTACCTCCGGATCTTCTGCGGAAACAACCCCACCGCATGGGCTGATCATATCACCCACGCGGAATTCACGCATAATCACCGCCCCCACTCCATCACCGGCAAATCGCCATTTTACCTCATGTACGGCTTCGAACCTCGTGCTCTCCCCACGGTCCTCACGGAAACGCCACTTCCTGCCCTGGAAGAACGCCTCAAGGCCCTATCCACAGCAAGGAACGAAGCACTAGCAGCCCACGAACTCACACGCCAGGTAATGGCATCCCGAACACGCTGCTCCTTCACCCCATTCTCAAAAGGAGATAAGGTGTGGCTAGAAGCGAAGAACCTCAATCGCCGCATTGCGAACCCCAAATTCGCACCAAAAAGGGAAGGACCCTTCGTTATCACAGACGTCCTATCCCCCTTGACATATAGACTCCGACTCCTGGCAACATGGAAGATTCATTCCGTGTTCCACGCTTCTCTCTTATCGCCCTATCGCGAAAACAGCATGCACGGCCCGAACTTTCCAGCCCCACCCCCGGAGCTAATAGAAGGTGAGGAAGAATATGAGATTGAGAAGGTCCTACGCCACCGAGGAACACCATGCTCCCACATGTTCCTGATCCGATGGAAGGGCTACACCGCCGAGGAGGACTCCTGGGTTCCAGAATGGAACTTAAAAAATGCAAAGTCCGCCCTAAGGGAATATAAAGACCTTCACCCAAAGGCCTTCCCTCCCTCAAAGCTTTAGCTTCCTCCCCCACAACGCCTTCCATTGTCTTTGCTCCCTCACCTCTACGCTTTTCTTTTACTATGTCTCATATCTCATCCGTATCCCCCTCGTCACCTTCTTCCCTGTCCCTTTCAGTATCTCTTGAGGAGAACCATCCTGCTTCACCGCCGCGCACCCCTCCTCCGCCGATGGCCAACGCTACTCATCATGAGAATGCTGTGGTACTGGCAGAGGACGATCTTCCTCCTAGCCCAGGCTCTCCATATACCGTCCCCGTCCTCGACCCGCCCGTCGACGCCCCAACCCCAATAATCTCCGTCGATATTCCAATTCACGCCCACACCCTGAGATCTTCCGACCCCACCGACGACGAGCGCGGCACGCTGCATGAATTCCTCACAGACCCCCACATGTTCACCGGGATCTCCGCCTTCACCGACCCCTCGTCGGTGTTCTTCCTCCTATACATGATCTACCTCCAGTTGGAGCGCCTCCCCCACATGTTCCAAGCTCTCATCACCAGCGAACATCATCACACCGCCCTCACTGGGGCCTCTATCCGTGCCATCCACTCCAGGATTATCGGGCATATGCATGATCTGGCTCACCAGCTGGGCTACTTAGACTTCATTCAGGACATCGACCGATACCTTCGAGAAACCACCGCAGTCTCCGTCCCAACCAACATCTCGATCAGGGACATCACGCTTCGCTCCCCTTCCCCCTCCCCTTCCGAGATCATTCGAGATTCGGTCCCCACAGCCAATGAAACGCCCAGTGCCTCCTCCTCCCCTGTTGACCCTATGGAGGCATTAGCCATTGACGCTCTCCAAGTGCGCTTCAACCGTATCCAGGAGGCCACGACCCAACGACGCATCTTACAGGGGGATTTGCCCTGCCCCAGTGACCATCACCGCTACTGGGACTCCTGCTTCGTCTGTCACAGACTCGGCCACATTCGGGTGCATTGCCTACACTATACTTGTCCCTTCTGCCATCGTCGCTCCCCGGGCCACACCCAAGCCGCTTGTCCCTTCCGCAACCACCGTTCCCCACCCGCGTCCTCCTCCTCGTCCGCATCCTCCCATAGCTCCCACTACTCTCGGGGATCCTTTCGGTCCCGCACCTCCAACACTTCCCGCCATTCTCAGTGCTCTGGCTGTGCACTTCCAGTACCTCCACCTAGACCCCCACCAGCACTAGACGAAGATGACGACTTTCACTTCGACTCAGTCAGTGAAAGCAACATTTACGGGTCACCCGTCGGTTCCTGCCGTGGATTGTAAGGAAGTCTCACTAGGGTTTCGACCCTACTAAGGGGGTAATGTTATGATCGGCCCCTTTTCTTTCCTTTCTTCGCTCTCTTTTACCTCATATTACCTAAACACGCACAGCCTTTTCCTTTAGTCAGCATTCTCGGCTGTGCATTTCCCTTATCTCTTATCTCTGACTCATGCGTTCTGCGACGTTCTATGTAGTTCTATCTCACACGGCCTTCTGACTCATTTCATGCCATGTGTGACTCATTTCCCCTTACCTCCAGTTACCTAGTTTGGATTTCTCTCTCGTTGAGCTGTCGCACTGCTTGGTCCGTGCGTAGGACTCTTTACATATAAATAGGGCGTAGCACAAGCCATGTATCTCCAGCTTGAGCCTACTCGAGATAGCAATCTATTGCGTCTTTGACCCTCTCGCTCCCCTCCGCTCTCCTCTCGTACCACTTGGCCTCGCAGCGTCTTCGCTCGAGGATACTCTGACCTCGTCTTCGACGTCGCTACATACTCGCCAAGGCGGAGTAGTGACTAGTCTCTGCACATCACGTGTAGGACCTACGCCCCTCGTCTCCGTCTCACAGCTTTAGGTTGCGCATCGAGTCTACGGCTGACGCTACCCGCGCCTGTCGTAACAATCACCATGTCAAGCATTTATGGATTCCTTCTGTTCTCTGAGTGCTCGAGTTGGAAATGGCGTAATGCCTGTTTCAAAAACAGGTCTACTGGTGTCGTTGGTCTTCATACCACTCAGCTCTCATCTATCATCTCAATTGATGAACTAGAAGTGACATACATATGCCAATTCGAGTGCCCGGCGGGCATGAAGTCAGATCCGAATGAAATCCCGAGTCCGAGTGGACAGTCTTTCAAAAACAAACTATAGTCATCTTCAACTCACCCAACGGATCACTATGCTCATTTCCAGCACCGATTCCCATCCCACCAACTCGCCCACTTGCACCAGAGGTGATGGAGAGGCCTAAATGGCTGTGAGCTACAATAAGAGTAGTTGCATTCGAAGAGCTTGAGCCTTTTGTTATAACAGGTGTGGGTAGCATTAGCTGTAGACTTGATATGCAATCTAAAGCTGCAAGGCAAAGATGAGGAGCATAGGTCCTGAGCATAATGCACAGAGACTAGTCGCTACTCTGCCTTGGCAAGTATGTAGCAACGTCAAAGATAAAGATAGAGTATCCTCAAGCAAAGACACTGTGAGGCTTAGTAGTTTGAAGGGAGAGCAGAGGGGAGCGAGAGGGTCAAAGACACAATAGATTGCTATCTCAAGTAGGCTCAAGCTAAGGATACACCACTTGTGCTATGCCCTATTTATACATAAGAGTTCTGTGCACAGACCATGCAGTGTTACAACTCGATAAGAGAGGAGTCTAAAAGGAGTAACTGGAGATAAGTGGAAATGAGTCATGCATAGCACAAAATGAGTCAGAAGGCTGTGCATGATAGAACTACATAGAACATTATGGAACATGTGAGTCAGAGATAAGAGATAAGGGGAATGCACAGTCGTAATGCTGACTGTG
>JBBPUL010001330.1:0-10148 GCA_038094675.1 Spongispora temasekensis
AGAGAGATACACTCTGGAGATTCCTAGACTATTTGTCTGATAGTCTACTGGACTATTCAAATTCCTTTAGGTTATGAGCCCCACCTTGACAACATAGGCAGACTTTAGGCATCTGCATGGGTATACCTTAGGGTACCAGTGGTCATACCCATATCCATATCCGGAGTTTACCCACACCCATGCTGTGGGTATGGGTACTATATGCCATGGATAAGAAAAAGTGGATCCAGGGTATGACCCACCATGGATCATACCCATGGGTACCATTATATGTTGATGGAAATGTAATAATAATTATTCTACTGTAATAAGATCCCATTCATCTTCCATTACTTCATCTTTACCCTCTACATCTCGAAGCACAGCTATTGCCCTTACATCTTCTGTCTTGATGATATTGAGACAGCTCCAATCTCCTAAGTATAGAACTGCACGAGTTGTCTGAAAAAAGTTGTCTGAGCTGAAAGCCATGACCAGGTGTGTGTGACAACAAGACATCCATGGCTAAAAAGGCACTCTACATCAATTGATGTAGCTAAAATAATTTTGAGTAACTTAGCTTGCTCAGCACAGTAGTGCACAACTCACCAGGAATTGTTAGATAGTCCAATGCCATGCGGGACAGACCTGGGTACACAGCACGCTGCACATTCCACCATGCTAGCAGGTTAATGACATGCTCTACATCAGCACATAAATACCAGTGAAGCTCATCCCCAAGGGCAGATGTTTTTGGTGGAGCCAGGGCAACCATAGTATTGAACATATTTTCCTGAATATAAGTTGATTAGTTAACACCAGTAAAGTAATAAGTTGCTCACATTTTTTGGCTTCAGTGTATCATTTTGATCAGGGTCGTCCAAGTTGCTGTTGTCTAGCATGATGTATGAATGCTCAAATGTATCCCTAACAAGCTTCTTGGCTGTGTTTATCCAGTCCTCTTCCCAGTTTGTGCTCTTGAAGTAGCTAAGTTTGTGTCACGGATGTAGAACTTGAAGAACACTTTTTAGTATATTTACTCCTAGCTCTATGGTGTGCTGTGACTCACCCATGGCAATCCAGTACACATCAGAGCTATCTGTAAGCTGGTAGTACTGGTTAAGTGTTCACTTTGCAAGACCAATGGCAGTGCAAATGGCAGGAGTGTACTTGCAGTCGAGTGAGTAGGTGGTGAGCTTCTCATTAATAAAATCCATGGCAGGAATGACAGTCACAAGGTTTGGCATGCCACATGAAAAATAGAGCATTACATCCTTGAGGATCTGTGGTAGAATTATTGTTTGCTGTTTACCACTGAGTTCGAAAATGCACCTTCAGGACATCATGCAATTGCATCAATAAATCCCATTCCTGGTCATCCAGCTCAAAAAATTTTCTCAGCCCCAGAATATGATCCTGAGTCATGCCATCGATTGCTTGGCGATGGTTCAGTGGATATGCCAACATATCCAGCATTGAATTCCATCACGTTGAGACATCATGTGGAATGTTGGTGACTTTTAATTCCAATGTTTGAAGGATCTTCTGCCAGGCTGGCAAGAGCTTGGTGGTAGAATAAATGATTTTGTATGCAAGCTTCCGAATCTATTAGCATGCCAAAAGTTAGTGCTATCATTATCTATGCAAGGTGCATAAACCATTTGTTTTTCTTACCTTCACAAGTGCTAACTTGATAGGCCTGATATTTTTTAATAATTCCTGACATTCATCATTGCTCAAGAGTTCAGTCTCATTAACCTCCAAGTCATTGACACCATCATTTTCTTCATCATCTGTCATTTCTCACTCCTCAATTATTGTAAGGTCCTCATGTTCAATACCCTTGCTCAGCTCCTCAAGTTCCTTTGCCAGTCGTGACTCATTGGCACTCAGCTCCTCGCTGCCATCCTCAGTCTCCATTCCCTCTTGAACACCATTATGCTTTCTTGGCTTCACATCAAACTCCCTTATCAACATCTTCACAACGAGGTTAGTGGTGTGCAGAAAGCATTGTGCATGTGTGGATGCTCCACCAAAGTCAGGCAGCGTGTTGCCCAGCTGCTTGATCATTACAGTGTTGTTGGATGCATTGTCACAGGTGATGCATAACATCTGTATTAAGGTGAGTCAGTCGCTCTGCTGGTGTTCCCGCTCCATGATGACTAACCTTATTGCTGTTCTCGAACTCTTCTACAACATGCCGAAAAGTCACTGCAAGTTCCTCCTCTGTGTGGGACTCGAGGGGAGTCAGTCAAGGTCAATCTTGCACACAGAGTACGTTACCTTCGCCACTTCCACAATGTCTAATGGAAAACTCAATGCCTTCCCCTCGTGTTCCAGATGAACTGAAAATGCCACAAGTGCATAATGATTTAGTGCAGTCCACCCATCCATAGTGAAGTTTTGTTTACTGTCGTACTCCTGGTGAGTCCCCTCAGCTCCACAACACACCG
This sequence comes from Spongispora temasekensis, assembly GCA_038094675.1. NCBI lineage: Eukaryota > Fungi > Basidiomycota > Agaricomycetes > Boletales > Boletaceae > Spongispora > Spongispora temasekensis. The sequence goes on from JBBPUL010001330.1 coordinate 2,433, forward strand.
GAATAGACATACTAACAAATACATTCAACATTTTAGACACTCTCACTCGAGACCTTGCAAAAATGAGCCGAATGTCATGTGAGATGGTTGAATTGGAAGGTATGTAGTACTCTGGACATCCTGTTTTCATCAATAACTGAAAGCTGCGATCATTGACAATCATGAATGGTTGAAGATTCTCACAGACCCATCTCACCATCTCCGCCCTGTGCATGATATTACAAAAAGGGCAAGTTCCATGATAGCAGATACTCACTTAATCTCTGTGTGCATATACTACTGGTGCAAGTAAGTTACTTTCCCTTCTCCTTTCCTTTGGAATGCCTGCATGATTGACCCAGTGCATAGGATCCCACCAACAATATTTTCGCACACTTCAGTTGCATTGATAGCATTGTCTGCAGCCTTCAAGATTTCTACCCCCCAGCACTTTCGAACATGCTTTCGCATGTTCCTGGTTGATCATGTGTCTATCGTGTCAAGGTATCAATGTATCGTAACCTTGCACCCCCTTGCACAGCATTTGAAGACATGTGAATACCGTCTGCCAACTCTTTCAATAGTCAGGGTTGGTTAAAAAAAAAGCATATACTGGTGAGGTCCAGTCCTTCATCATATGTTCTGAAATCCATGAATAATAATATGTGAATGGAACTTTAGATTGGGATTAATATTCACCTAGCTCATCCTTGGGAGTCACTTCCTGATCTGAACTAGGAGGGACATTTGTGACCTCGGTCTCTTCATCTGACAGTCGAGATGCTTGCTCACCTTCAAGATGTTCATCTTCATCATCGAGTTCTTCTATTTCGACATGTTGGCACTTAGAGGTTCTTTCAGTGCCTTGGTTTAGTAGTAACCTTTCCATGCTTTCTTGATGGAGTGGTAACTAAATTATCTCTGAGAGCCTTAGCTTTATCTGTCAACTTTGGGACTCATTTCTGGTGCATGGCTGATGAGGGTGAGGAATGAGTGGCTGTCTTGACAGAATGTTTTTAGCGTATGTTTTTAAGGTTTGAAATAGAGAGTATTGTAAGCAAGGAGTCATTATTAAGCCTAGTACACTAGACCCCTGAGGGTCACCTGACCTTCATGTTGTGGCAACTGACTTGACTGCTTCATTTCAACTTAGGGCTGCATCATACTGATGTTGTATTAATAGCTATTGACTATAGTGTATACCTATTTTTTTCTCAATAATTTATTGGTAATGGGCCATGTCATATCCACCCATACCCCAGGGTATACAATATACCCTCACTGTGGGTATGAGTATGGGTATGGGTATCAGCTAGACTGACCCACACCCATACCCACATGATACCCATACCCACGACCCTGGTGGGTTACCCATATCCATGCAGATGCCTATCTAAGGCAGTTCATCTTATTTGCACATACACTCCCAGAGTGATGCCTGCCTCTGTCACACATGAGGAGCTTGTAGCTCTTTTCCATTCCTTCTCTCACATTGTGTTGATGCTCAAGTCTTATCTTTCCTCGTTGAATTGTGTAGACCCTACACAACCTCCTCAAGAGAACCCTACTGAGCACATAACACGTGAGTCAAGAGTCTCTGTCTACCAACCCCCACATGTCCTTTCATGCTCATCAATCCAAAACCCAAGAGGACAAAACCCCTATCCTGTACCAAGAGTCTTTGATCCAAGAATATGCCTTAGAGGTCACAGACACCAAGTCATCAGAGGTGTAGTTGATTCTGATCTGCATCTACCTTGCCCCTTCTGCTTCTGCCCTGGTGAATCAGAAGAGATCTGCCCTAGCTGCAGTTTTACATTCCCAACCTTCCTCTTCTAATCAGAGAGCTTCAGAACTCTTTGACGCAGACCTGCTCAAATCTTCTCAAGAGCAGTTCAACCTATACCAGTCCCTGCACCTCATGTCCATACCTCCTTAAACATCCCTTCGGAAACATCTTCTGAAGAGCTATTCCCTCAATCATCGACTCAACCTGTCAACTCTTCCTCCTCCTCATCAACCTCCACACTCATCTCCACTCAAAATCAAAATGTCTCTTTCCCACTCAGCCCCATGTCAAGCCATCCCCAGGACTCCCAGCAGTCAAGAGGTTTGGGTGGTCGAGTTACCAACCCATCCCTTCATGAATGCTGTTTTCCTCAATCATCCCCTGGAGAGCTTCACACTGGAGATCTCACCATTAGAAGATGGAGAAATAGGTGATTCTGCCAAAGGAGTAACCTATCTGGTCCCATCTCTGGATCTGTATCACCCTCTAATCTCAGAACATTCTACTTTCTCAGATCTGTGGATAAACCGGAGGCATCCATTGTGTTGACCTCTTAGGTCGACAATATTCAAAACTGACCAGCTCACTTTTCTGGTTAGATTTGACTGGCCTGAGGTTCCTCATTCCATAGCTAGAGATTATGGTGCTATAGAACATACCCTCACCTATCACAATGAAACACTATACTCCTTGGCAACTTCTAGTGGCTATGCTCTCCCTTCCGCTTCTTACAACAATCCCGCCGCTTCCGCAGCCCTGATTCATTGGCAGGGTTATGAGATAACACATAAACATCATTTTCCATATTTGAAACCAGAGTCTCACCTCCTCTTTGGTGCAATCATGCCTAACCTGGTCTTCTTGATGGGAGAATGGGACAGAAGGGAGATTCCAACTATACAAGAGTGGAATGAGAACTTTGATAAAGAGATGAGAACTCGTTTTTATCAGAAAAATCCCCATCACTGCATTATCCAGGCACTCATTTGCAATCCCTCCATCACAGATTGGATACTCACGACCCTTCAGGACCAAGCTCTAGAACCTAAAAGCCTAGACATTGCAAGTCTCCAACAATTCTTCATCGAGAATGTCCACCTCTACTCTCAAACTGGAATTGCAGAAAGCACTGGATACCTTGAGTCCAGACCAGAAGTCGTTTCATGACACCTTGCTATATGCAGGGTACAAAGGCTTAGATCTGGTATTTCCCCTAAAGCCAGAGAAAGGTCTATATGCAAGAGAAGTTAAACAGCAGATGGGACTGGTATGAGACAAAGCCATCCTGTGTACCACCAATTTCTTCCGTGCATTTGTCTATCTGAACTATATTCCTGTTCTTGGCATATATGCTCCCACTTTCACCATAGACAATAAGATTTTATCTAATCCTCACTTCTTCAACTATTTAGACTTTACCGTTCTTGAAATAAGATGTCGGAGATTTACTGGTCTTAACACCAAGATTACTGAGGATGAGGCACATTATCACTATCACATGATTTCCCCGAAACAATGGAGAACAAAGTATTGGAAATCACAAGTGAAACAGAAACAGAAGTCTATGCATCAGAATAATGAAAAATATTACACAGATGATGAAACTTTGGAGGAATCAGAGGAAGAGGTACAGGGGCTATTAGTACCTATTCAAGAATTTGGTTTACAAGTGGATCAAAGCGCAGAAAGAAACTTCCTTTTCACAGATTGGTTCTTTCTTTCTTACTGTCCAGTAACTGATTCTTTTGAACAGATCCTCTTTGCATTATAGATCTATGATAAGCATGATTACAATAATCTGCTTCATCCTTTTCGTCCACCTCTCATTGCTTGCTGTTGCCCTCATCTTCTTCTTCTGGATCACACCTGCAAGAACTGGTTTTTTCCTTTGCTACAAGACTGGTTACCAAACCTATACAATTCACATTGTCAATGGTCTTGAAGGTTCCCAGATTTTGAAGAAAGAAGAAGACTACACAGGAGGAAACACCAGAGATAACAATGACACTTGGGGTAACACAGAACCCACTTGGAATGCAACATGAGTTCCTTTACTCCTGCTGAGTTCAAAGTAGAAAATTCCATTATCTCTTGCATTCCTACTCTTGTTGGTGCATCTAATTATACTACCTGGTCTCTTGCTTTGAAAGGTCCTCTGAACATGCTAGATGGTTGGAAGTTGTTACTGGGTCTTACACCCGAGATGCCACACACATGGCAAATAGAGATGCTTGGGAAGTCATTGACCGCAAGATCAATGGTTTCCTAGCAGCCACCATCAGCACTGATCTACAACCAAATGTTGTATGGGAATACACCACAACTGGTTCTAATGCATATAAGTCATTGGCTAAAACCCTATGGAACACTTTATAGGCACTTTATGGCAAGAAGGGTATTGCTGGGCAGTACTATCTTTTTGAACAGTGCTTGAGACACAGAGTGCACAACAAAAACATCTCCTCTAATCTTTTCACCATTTCCTCTCTCTTCAAACAAATGCAGGATGCTGGACTGAACATTCCAAGTCAACTCTGAGCTATGATCCTTCTATCCCTCCTTTCTATAGACTTTGATTCCATTCATTTCCAACACAGTTCAATCTGTGAAGGAATCAGACTTCACCATTGACACTATCTTTCTCTGTATTTCTGCAGAGGTCAGCATCAAGGATTCTGGCCTTACATCCTCCAAGAACTCTCACTCTCTCAAGGCCCACATCTTAGAATCTGGTCCCTTAGTCAATAGGACTAGTGCTCTTAAATGCGGACCTGGACTATCTCGTCCTTGAAAACCTGGTTTCAAGAAGAACCAGTCCAACAATCACTCTCAGGATAACTCTTATGAGAATCTGAGTTCCTCATTCCATGGTGGAAGAGGAAAACAGGGACGACCTAGTGGAAAGCATAAAAGGACAATTATGCTAAGAGAAAAGCGAGAAAATGGAAGAACTGTGCTATGACATTAAATGGTATTGCTAATATTGTAGAGATTCCCATGGAACAAGATTCTGTGGAGATAAACAAAGAACTGATGATAGATGGGTACTATACCTCAGAGGAACCAAGCTCTTCTGAGAGAATTCAGGATTCCTCTATGATCTTCTATGATGATGGAGAGAGTGGTATGGACACTGCAACCACTGGATACTGTCAGCATTCCACTTCTTTGCCTTGTCAGTTTACTGATTAGAGACCTTCCCTACAGAGATCTCACTGACTTTGTATATTGGATAAGGAGGAGATTACTTGGAGTTGTACATTACATACCTGGAATATGTCCAGAGTGCTCCCCAAGTCTGCTGTCTGTAATCCATGTTGTAAAGATGATGTAATGCATGGATCTGGATGCCACTATTGCTGATGGTAACACCATTGAGAAGATGATTGGCCCCAGGACAATCATTTTAGAAGCATCTGATGCTTCCAATGTCAACACTAAGATAACCTTATCTGATGTTTGGTATTCTCCAGATGCTTCTTGTAGACTTCTGTCTACAAATCGTCTTGCTTTACAGGGTTACACCATTCACATTGGTAAAACAATGGATATCTTGGATAAGTAAGGTTACCTCCTAATTCGGGCTTCAGCCTCATCTCCTGGTAATATCCTTCATTGGTTTCGGTCTAAAGTAATCACACCACATACTGAGATCTATACCTTGCAGAATACTCTATCTTTTGATCTTTGGCATAAGTGTTTTGGACATCCATCTGATAATGCTCTTAGACATGCATCTACTACTACTTCTGGTATGCCTATCTCACCCTTCACTTGATCCCTCACACCTTGTCATGGATGCCAACTGGGCAAAGCTCATTAATGGCCCCTTGGTCCTTCTGACAAGAGATCTACTTGAGTTCTGGGTCTTGTTCATTCTGATCTCATTGAATTGCTGACTGAGTCATGCACTCGCTCAAGATATATCCTTACTTTCATTGATGACTGCTCTGATTTTGCTTTATTTGCCTCAAAAGCGATGCTCCTGCTCATTTCCATGCTCTGGTAACTATGCTGAAAATCAGACTGGTCTGGTCCTTACCTCTGTACGTTCAGACCGAGGGAGGGAATTTCTTAGACAGGAGTTACAATTGTTCTTCGCATCCAAAGGTATTCTTCACCAGAAATTGGTTCCTCATCATCCCCAACAAAATGAGAGAGCAGAGAGATTTAATCAGACCATCATGAATAAAGCACAAGCAATCAGGTTGCAAGCCTGTCTTCCACCATCCTTCTGGCAAGATGCTGTGGAAACTGCTTTGCATGTCTATAATAGAAGACCTATGCATCATCACAAATGGAAGACCCCTATTGAGATCTTCTCTGGAAATAAACCTGATGTATCCTACTTCAGAGTCTTTGGTATGAAGGCTTATGTCTTTATACCTAAAGAACAGAGAAAGAACAAGTTAGCCCCTGAGGCTGAAGAAATGATCTTCATAGGCTATGAAACAGGATCTAAAGCTTACCGCTTTTATTGTCCTACCAGAAAACACATGTTCATATCCTCTACTGCCACTTTTGATGAGACAGTATTTCCTTATTGTTCCAAGACACAACAACTGAACTCCTGAACCAACTAGAACATATCCTGATCAGATTGTTCACCTTCCTATCAATTCACAAGAAGCTGGTCTGCTCATACCACCTCCACCATTTCCACATGATGATGAAGACCATAATATTTTCCCATCACCTTCACCTTCTCCAAAACCACCCTCTTCATTATTTCATGAAGATGAACCATCATTACTTCCACAGAAAACTGGAGTAAAAAGAACCAATCATAATGCACACTTCAGAACATCACCTTTTAGATGCCATCAACATAAGAGACGAGAAATCACAGACTCTCCTGATGCTCAAGGGAGATCACCATTACCTTTACCTTGAGATACTCTGGAACTGGAGGATTACACTCCACCAGATACAGAATCCGAGAGATTACCAAACCATCCATGGCTAGCACCTAGAAGAAATTCTGAAGAAACAATTCCTGAATTTAGGTCACTTCCTCATCAGCATCGTCCCACAAGGACTGTTAATGAAGAACCACCCACAAGGGTGAGAAGATCTCATCGAATGGCTAAACCTAAAGTCATACCCAATAATACCTATGGGGATAAAACACCCCTAGAGATCGAAAGAGATCTTAGACATCCTAGACCTATGTCTACAATTCAGGAGGAGTCCTTTGCTGATCAAGGAGGAGAATCTGAAGCACCTCCTATTGATCAAGATACTCCTATGCATGATCTTCAACCTACAATGAAGAAGATGATATAGGTGAAATGTATTCATCTAAATGGATACATTGCCATTTACTAGCTGCTGCTGCTACTGTTGCTGAATCAATACCGGTTCACTACCCAGATATCACGAAACTACCAAAGGCAGAACAAGCAGATTGGCAAACTGCAATGGAATAAGAAATAAAATCCCTTTATGACAGAAACATCTGGGATTTAGTGGATTTACCTTCAGGACGTAAACCCATAACCTGGAGATGGGTTTATGCAGTTAAAAGTGATGGTTGCAAGAGAGCTCGCTTTGTTGCAAAAGGCTTTACACAAGTCTTTGGAATAGACTTTGAAGAAACTTTCTCCTCTGTTGCATGCTTTGAGACAGTAAGGCTTTTACTAGCCTTAGCAGCTCTTGAAGATTAGGAGATAGAAGCTCTTGATGTCAAGACAGCATTTCTCTTTGGAGAACTTGACAAAGGAGAAGAGCTCTACATGGTCCAATCTGAAGGTTTTATCAAGAAAGGACAAGAGACTAAAGTTTGTCGACTTAACAAGGCAATCTATGGCCTTAAACAAGCAGTGCTGAAGTGGAATCAAGCACTACACAAATCATTACTCAAGATGGGTTTTAAGAGAACTCATTCAGATGCTGGTGTTTACATCAAGCATATTGGCAAAGACAAGATAATCTTTGTTGTCTATGTC
>JBBPUL010001331.1:0-10146 GCA_038094675.1 Spongispora temasekensis
TTGGGTGACTTGACCATATTTTTTTGATTGAATTACACTGATATATTTCTTCGGTTCTGCTTATTTTTATTGTAATTTGGTTTTTAAGCCCCCCCCCCCCCCCCCCTTTCACAATGATACCTTACAGGAACTCCTCAGCTAGATTACTTTCTGCCGTAATGAGTGCAGCAGGCTCAGGTACTGGACCTGTGCGTGCCTAGAATGGTCGTCTCCCTCGGATTCGAAGTGCTGTCTCAGTAAGTTTGCCGTGGATGATGCTATGTAGTCACCACAGCCTATCTGTCTACGGATATATTATATACACTGACCGGCATGGCCAACATTTAGCCTATCAGTGAGTAGCTGTCCCGGCATCTAGTATCCGTTTAACAGACTTCTCCGGACTGATCGAAATCTTGGAACCGAGTTGCTGACATTCAATAAAACCAGTAACGGGAATGATGTTATGGCCATAGAACCAATGTCATTTCAGCAACGTTTCTAATCACCGCCCAATGATTGATTCTTATCATCCCTTTTAGTCAAAGGTTCCTGGGGCTCACATGAAAATCTGATAAATATCGAGAAGACTGTATTCACCGTTACTCCACCCAAGTCCTTCGTACATCCGCAATGGCCGCTAGGCTAACTTTGAACGACGGAACTCAAACTCCTTGGATTGCCTTCGGAACGGGAACCGGGCTATTCAAAAAGGATGCTACAAACATCGTTGTCACCGCCATACAAAGTGGCTTCATGCATCTTGACGGAGCACGGGCTTACGAAAATGAGGCCACCCTAGGCGCTGGTATTCTCGCTTCAGGAAAACCACGTTCAGAACTGTACATCACAACCAAGATGGATTGCTTGGCGCCCGGAGAAACACCCAAAAATGCTCTGAAGGGATCTCTGAAGAGACTTGGAGTGGAATATGTGGACATGTACTTGATACACGCACCAATGCATCACAAGGGAACGCTGAAGGAAGTATGGAAAGGCATGGAAGAAGTCAAAAAGGCGGGCTTGACCAGGTCCATAGGTGTGTCGAACTTCACAGCAGACCACCTTCAAGAAATTCTCGAAGTAGCCACGATCATTCCGGCTGTAAACCAGGTACGCACTATAAAACCCGATGCTGCGTTCTGTTTCTAGTTTGGAGTGGAACAGGTAGAAGCACACCCATATGTTTGGAAAGCCCTTGGACCTACCCTCTCAGTCCATGAAAAGTATGGCATCGTGACATCCTCGTATGGTGGCCTGTCGACCCTCTTCCGTGGCCAAGGCGGTCCTCTTGATCTAGCCATTGAACAAATTCGGACGCGTTTGGAGACTACTCGGGGATCATCCGTGTCTAGCAGTCAGGTGCTCAACAAATGGTTAAAACAAAAACGTGTGCTTGTTGTGACGTAAGTCAATCGAGTCCAATCCCGTCTAATAGTGGTGCATGCTGAACATGGAATGATTACTTACAGTACGTCATCCAAAGCTGACAGGATTAAAGAATACATCGACACGGAGAACGTGCCCGAACTGACTCCCGAGGAAATCGAACTGATCGACACCACCGGAGCGAAACAACACATGAGATTTTTTGTCAGTCTACAAGAATAATATTAACAAATATCTCGTCACTGACTCACGGACAAGGTCCACACCTGGCCCTCTGAGTAAGTCAAAGAAACCTATGAAAAGGATCAGCCATTCTGCAATCTTGTAACTAGCATTGAATCGTATGTATAGATAGATGTGCTGAGAGCTTGGAAAACGGCGTTAGGTTTGCTTACAAGGACGAGTTCAGTGGATCTGTTGGCACTTGTCGGCTTGGCTAATGTTAGTTGACCATGTGTCGAGCCATGCTACCTACTAATGCTAATGTCGTTGAAACGATGAGCTATTATTTCGATGGCAAAATAGAAAATCAGACATCACTGAGACGAATAACACTTTCAGAGACCAAAACTCGTACCAATGCAAACTTGAGCCAGTTGCATCTGAGTGGACATACTGCTAGAGCTCTTCTCCTTTCTGGACTGAACGGATCAGTTCTAAACTCCGAGATCAATAGTCTCCTTGTATCTCCTCGAATCTCACCTAAATATCACCAACTCCTTGATGATTTTAGCGCCTCCAGCGCATGTTACACATAACCTCATCGAGGGGCGGACAATATTAACACACTAGGATGCAGCAATAAATCAGAAGATTCCCACAGACAGAGATGAAACGCGGATGAAGTTCAGATCAATGGCTTGATACTTACCAGGGTTTCAGGCCAATCAAACCTCACAAGTGGGTGGGAGTGGTCCGCTGATCGACATGAATGGTCAGAGACTCACTACGGCACAACGACGTGAACATTTGGCCGTTGATGCCAAAATGGAACAGGAAGCTGGTGAATAAAATAGGTCGGATTGTCGTTGCTCCGATGGCCATAGAATTAGATAGATTGGGTACTATATCAGGAAGAACGCTGCGTATTTCTTGGGGACTACATACCAGTGCACGAATCGATTGAAATTCCCTTGGTGTAATGAATAGCGAGCAATCGAGTGTTTATGGAAGGTGGCTAGTGAAGCACATCCATGAAGAAATCAACAGAAGAACCCCGACCAATTTTCATTGTATTCAGCTAGACTCGGATGACTCAGTTGCAATTGCAACCTTGGAACAATCCGGCAGTGCACAGTCTCTCCACTTGGTAGCAACCCCATGGCGTCGCACCCGTGCATACGGGGACCCCTTTGCAACCATTCTCATCGCAGTTGCCCGTGTAGTTACTGCCACTTCCGCACTTGTTGCATGGGCATCCAACGAAGGGGCCCGCGCTGCACGTTCCCTGGGTGTTGTCTGATTTATCAAACGTTCCCGCACAACCTGTGGTTCAGCGTGCGTCAGGTCGTCATCCAGGGTACGAGGGTGCGCTTACCGTTCTGGTAGCAGTCTCCGATGTTGTTGTTGCAGTTTGGCGGGAGCGCATCTGGCTGTTTACGGAGCGGTCAACAATTGATACCAATTTACAAAACGGAACAGCTTACAACTCGTTGATCTAAAATAGGTGTTGCGAACGCCAATGCAGCGGTAGCAATGAGAGTGATAATCTTGACGAAGTGCATGTGCATGACGGAATAAATGAGGGCTCAAGTTGTCGGGACCGCCAAGGCGACCTTGGGCTTGGTCAAGAAGGTTTATATATGTAACCTTGGCCACGTCTTCTTAATAATATTTCCGCATAGTGGCAGCGGATGTAATTCAACCCAACTGACAGCGGGTGGTGGTAGCAGTTGAAGATTTCAAAGAGACGCGTCTCTTTACTTAACCATCATGTCCACAAACCTCGTTCCCCTCTCCTCATGCTCTACATACATTTCTACGTCCAAATCACGCCTCCATTCTTTGTATTCTGATGTTTCACGACAGAGACATTCAAACCCCACGGCCTACCACGCGCACGTCGACTGGTGGCAGCGGACACTCGAAGAACTCGTTTCTCGCGGGTGGCAGACGGCGTCCACTTGTGTTGGAGAGGGCAAGCAGCTGGATGGCCAGGACCATGAGTCCGAGAATCAGAGCAATAAGCTCGTATTCAGTGCACGTCGTGCGATTGTTGACAACCTGCGATGTGACGGCGTTGGAAAACCTCTCGGACTTCCCTCCACCATCGTGCGTGCATTTGCAACTCAGACTCTCTCCCCTGGACCGCTAACGGAAATGTACTAGTAAAGGTTGAGCTGCAACGCAGTCGCGCACTCATCCCGCTCTCGCAATTCCTGGCGTCCCAGCAGTCCGTGTATAATCCTGGCTGGTTGCCCTACCGGATTGCCTCCTTTCTAGTCGGGAAGCCCCTCTGGTGGGCGATGGAACAGCTGGATATCGTTCGGTCGGACGACGCTTATAGTGAGGCAGAAATGTGGAAGAGAACTGAGGGAGAGTATGTGTTGCTTAAGCTGGTCGAGCGCGCTGCCGACGCTATCAGCGGGTCCTTGGGCGGACTGTGCCTTGCAGACAGGCTCTATACGGTGGCGGGCTTCCGGAAGACGTTTGGTTCCCAAGCCTTGCCTGGGGTCTCGTTGAGCGAGGCAGATACTAGGGTGTTGTTGAAATACCTGGAGAGGGACAGGAAAGTCTTGGTACAGGACAAGGATGTGCGTTATTGCATGCTTTCGGCGCGTGTGGAAATATTGATAATTGTATTTCAGGTGGTCAAGTTCGTGCATGACGACGACGAAAGAGAGGTGACTGCCATTGATAGAGGTATTCTCGAGCTCAAGACTGCCGTTGCAAGTTTGCAAGATCAGGTCGACCGCCTGCATAGCAAGCTAGACGAGTGAGCGAAATGTTGTATTTTCTAACGAGTTTAATTCACCTGAAGCACGCCAGAGCCACCAAGCGCATCTCGTCAGCGCTGCAACGGCAGCAGAAATCAATTGCACTCGCGCACCTCCGGTTCAAGAAAAACCTGGAGGACGTGCTGGCCAAGCGAGTGGGCGCTCTTCAGAACTTGGAGGCCACCTTGATGAGCGTCGAGACGGCGGCGGGCGACATTGAGGTACGAGCATGGTTGCTCAGGCAACCAATTTACTTATTGATTACTAGATAATGAAAACATACGAAAAGTCTACGGTTACGCTACAAGCAATTCTCAGCCACCCGTCCCTCCGTCGTGACAAGATCGACGAGACGATGGACGCGCTAGCGGCTGCAAACACGAACGCACGTGAGGTCGACGAAGCCATCAGGATCGGCGGGGACATTGCGATGGCAGAGACGGTCATGATCGATGATACGGAACTGGAGAATGAACTGGCCGAGCTTGTGAAGGAGGTTGAGAAGGTACAGACTCCGGAACGGGGCGCGATGGACACGTTGTCAGAGGTGAAGGTGCCTGCACAGACTCCCGGAGAGACGCTGGGAGCTGCCGTGGAGGGATTTGAGGAGCGCGTTCGGATTGCGGAGTAGTAACAGTGAGATGTCTATAAATGGCAGCAGCTATCAGATGACGCAATTGCTTTATGTGCAGCTGTGTGTGATATCCTTGTCTGCGTTTCACCACATCCGAGATGGCCCCCGTGCGCGTCCGCCATCCAAAGGGCATCGCGACCCTCCAGCTCGACTTCGATGCACTCACCGTACAAGACTTTCAGCAACAAATATTTACTTTATCCGAAATACCTCCTTCACAGCAAGAAAGTGAGCCATTTTGTTCACATCGCACATTTACAGGCGTCTGAGATAGGCCTTTTGTTGCTCAGTCAAATCAGGTTACCCCCCACGAACGCTGACAATCGTGCCGGAACTGCCACTTACGAGTTTGGGCATCCAGGCTGGAGACCAGATCATCGTGCATCAGAAGGGACCTACGCCCGCGCCAACAACGACTGGCCCACCTGCGCCGGCGCCAGCATCCCGACCACCAGCGCCACCCGTACGCCAAACTACTGCTTCACAGAACAGCGGACCCGCCAGTGTACCGACGAGCACAGGCGTACTCGTGCACCGCGTACGTCGAGTCGTCGGGTCTCATGCGTTACCGCTCCGAGTCAGCATCGGTCTTTCCTTTTTGCCCAGGTGGTGCCTGACGACAACTCTTGTCTGTTCTCATCGATCGCGCTCATCTTTGAACAAGACATGACGCAGGCGCAAAAGATTCGGCACAGTGAGTGTTCCTATCACCTTCCTGGCGACTTGGACCCATAATAGGCTTGCGTCGCAGTTGTTGCTGACGGCATCCGAAAGGATTTGGAGACATACAACGAAGCAATTTTGGGGTGCGTTGTGACCTTGTGTGTGAGACGCGGGACCTGTTGACAACGAGATAGGTCCCCGCGCGACAATTATATCGCAACCATTTTGAAACCTTCAACGTGGGGAGGTGCCATCGAACTTGGAGTACTTGCGAACCACTTCAACACAGAGATTGCTTCGATAGATGTTGAGACCGGCCGCATTGACCAATTCTCGCCTTCCAGGAGTGCTAGTTACAGGTAGGCGTGTTGAAATAGCAATGTCAACGATTTTGCTTGACGGGCCTCAAAGATGCATCGTCGTATATTCTGGCATCCATTATGATGCTGCCACTGTGGCTCCGATGGAGGATGCTCCAGATGAATGGCATCAGAGCATCTTTCCGATTGTGAGCTTTCTCCAGCATCCTTAGGTCCTGGTTAACGTGATACGAAGATATCGGCGGATACGTCTGACCCTATTCTTGAAGCGGCCAAGAGGCTAGCCACGGTCCTAAGGGAGCGAAGGGCATTCACGAACACAGCAACGTTTGATTTGAAGTGTGAGGTGAGCTAGACTAAAAATATAATACACAAGGGTACCATCGATCATGCCGTTGCAGCAATGTGGAAAGGGCCTTAAAGGCGAGAAGGATGCAAGGGCCCATGCACAAGAGACCGGTCACGTACGCTTTGGAGAGTATTGAGGCGTGTCGTGGATAATGCCTGTCACCTGTCCGCTATCGATTTTCATGACCACTGGGGATGTGGTCAGATGCCCTATATGTAACTTTCTCTGCAAATCTCACTCATTCTAATGGTGTTCACTCGCTATGACTGATGTACGGAGTGATGTGGAAGAAACACCTGCACATATCCGATCTCCGGCCTATACATTTGATGCGACAATCGAAGCACTGGTATGAGAAATATGTGTAATGCTGTTTGTCTGTACGATGATGTAGGAATACACTCAGTACAGAACGGAGTCTGACTGAGGTAGAGACGCGTCGAAATCCATCTTATCTACTCGAGGATTAAGTAATCCGGAAGTGTCCGTTTGACATACATAAAGAATAACGATAATGCAACAGATGATCCCTCCAGATCCCTGAATTTTGAGCTATCTGGATTTGAAGCATCCTTTTGCGTGTATCCCTAGATCTTTGGGCCAGGAATGGGCCAAGATCAGATCTTAGCGCAGCTGCGGCCGGGTCCGGCCTACAAGCCCCGGCCGGCCTGGACTTACCGAGGTTTTAGGCCGGCCCATCAGCCGCCTACTGCCGCGACGACACCCCAATATTGTGTCACAGGCACCGCAGCCAATGCAGGCCCGCAGATCAGCGTACAAATCACGGCACTAGTTGCACATGACCAGCCAGCATTGTATACAGGACATGCCAGTGTGGGATTCGGTGGTCTGATGAATATTCCAGGGACATCTTTGCTGTCAGAAGACAAGGAGCACAAATAATACCAAGGAGTGGAGCCTGCCAACGCTGCAAGTTGTATGCCATGAAACAGGGTAGTTTGACGATCCAATGCAAATGGAGAATGCACCAGGTGAATGGTATCAATGTTTTTTTTAAAAAAAACGTGAGTCATGATGTAGATAAATTGAAATTCATCTCTAATGTCTGGCAATTGATAACGAGACCCATCAAAGGCTCGAAGCTCTCCGGCAGTTGATTCGGACGGGTACAGCCGGGAGTCTGATAAAATTTCTCCGTGGGTGGAATCCAGGTCCCTCTTGAAGCTCAAATTGAATTAAAACTGAATGAAAGAATCCCTCTGAGACAGCCTAGGTTCTGCCAGTGTATATTGCCGCGACCTGCCACAAATTGTGGTTGCCAGATCCGGATGATTGCAAGTTCAAGGCGAGGTATATAAACCCTGTTCACCAAGTCCCAGGTCGCTTCAGCGGTCCCAAGAAACGAATTTTCTACGCTACCTAATCCCTGATATCAAACGCTTGTCTCTTCCATTATGCACTTCGTCAAGGTCTCCGTCACTTTTATTGCTGCTGCTGCGTTGGCATTCGCAATACCTGCTGCAGAGAGACGTACTGTACGTTTCCCTGGTTTCTTCGCGAGTAAAATGGAATTGATGGTTGGCCCTCGCTGCGTAAACAGCCGGATACGCTGGCGTCAAATTGCAACAACAACGTCGGCGACTGCTACCAGAATGGTAAATGTTCTCGCGCCTCGAATGATGATGACCTGACACATTGAACCCCAGGTTGTGCTGGGACGTTTAATAAACCAGACGATACGCAGGGGTCGTGCAGCGCGGGCACTTTCATTGCGTGTCCATGCAACAAGTGCGGAAGCGGCAATGGCTATGTTGGCCACTGTGGCGAGAATGGTTGCGAGGGAATCCTCGTATGCAAGGACGCGGCCTCTTGGGGCTGCGCCTCTATACGGGCAGTCTGCACTGCTGGGTTGTACCAGGGTTGCACGTGCAAGTGGTTCCAATGACTGCTGGGTTGTACCAGGATTGCAAGTGCAAGAAGTGAAAACGGTATACGCGTTAGAAAGAAAACTAAATATTATATCTAGACAGGTAGACATTCTATAGGGCCCGTTATCTTGTTTCGGACAGACATTTCTGTTCCTCGTACCTGCACTTTCTCGTCGCTTCTTTTGTATCTTTCGTCTTAGGGTTGACAAGACTCCTCGCTTGCTCACGTGTCCTCTTGGTTTCGGAATAGTTATAGTGTTTCCTAGCGAAGATTGGAAAAAGGCTTTGTACTTCTTACCTACTAAATGCTCTTTTCAAGCCCGATAGACGGGGATCGTCGCCTCAGCTTGTCGAACTGCGCTGAGACTTATTTAGACATAAGATCCCATCTATCTGAATAAATAGCCATCAGAGCAACGGAAATCTAACCGACATTTTCATTTTTAGAAGCTTACCATTCCATCATGGCGATATAGCCCCTATGCGCACAAGTCTGTCAGAATACTGATCAGTGCAAGCCGACACTATTGGGCTGCCTCCTTGTAAGAAGCATATCTTAGAAAGCGCTCCCGAGCCAGTTGCATCACCTTTATTTTCTGGCTTCTGTTTTCCATTTTCTCCGCGTCTGTTTCCAAGCGCCCCCGAAAAGGCGATCACAATCCCAATTTTAGCCTATCGGACTTTTCTAAGCGCTCATCGAGTGCTCGATGAGCGCGTAATTGAAGGGGGTCTTACGGGAATACCTCGCTAAGGCTCGCTTGGCCGATTTCCAGAGCTGTGATTGGGCGTGGGCACACTCAGAAGTTCACAAAGAATCGACAAGCGATAACGTTATAAACCCGCTTTCCTGATCAGTGACCTTCCGGTACCTTTCAAAACCACGCGCACTGTTAGCCTCAGTTTGTCAGCACTTTTCTTTCCTTTCCTTTTCTTTTCTTTAAAAAAAGAATGTACCTTTGGCACTTTCAATGCGTTCGGAAATCCGTGCCTATGACGGCGGCGTGGCAGTGGTGGGATGGTGCAAGAGCGGGAGTTGTAGCGATCATTTGTTGAGTACTGAAGTTCCGCTTGAACCGAGGGGGCTGGAGCCGTTCCGAGTCGGATGTTCGGAAAGGTCATTTCCCAGACGCAGCGCGACCTTGGCGCTTTGGCACTACATTAGTTGCCGATCTAAAAATTGGCGGGGCCTAGCCGAGCCCAACTTTTGTTGATGGGCCAGGCCACGCTATCCGACCCAATCCCAGTCCTGTGATATCAAAAGAGCAGGGATGCTTTATCTTGCGTGATGATGGGCTTACGGATCACTATCGGTGATTTCAAGAACTTCATCCACGTTTCACCTGAGTCTGAGTCGTCAATCATTCAGAACGAAATTTGATGTCGATCGTCGGAGCAAGCATGCATAAAGTTTCTGCATGAATTCTTCAGGAGTTCATACCGCTGACCAGTGCTGGTCCGATGTGTGCGCTGCCAATCAGCAAATAAACAAACATTCGTGCATCGAGAAAAAAGTCAGTTCTACATTCAATCAAGCAAATACAAAAAAGATTCACCACAGCGGCTGCAAGAGTGATAACACACTCCACATCTGCCATCTCCAAGCATGCGCGCACGATGCTCGACACATTTTCATTGTCATTGTGTCAGCCACCGTGCCAGTTGGCACGTTTGGCAGTGCAATGTCATCATCATCCCTGTCTTTGCATGCATGCAGATTGGTTATCATTGTCGCCTTTGCATCCATTGCCATGAAAATTAGTGTGGTTGGTGGTGCACCATCGTCGCCGTCGTCTTCATGTCCCTCACTGTGCCAGTCAGTGCTGTTGGCCATGCATCATGCCAGTTGGTGGTAGATTTCCATCGCCAGGGAAAGAGGAGGGGCTGAAGTGTATCGCCGTCATTGTTTGAGCAAGAAGGCCAGTGCATCGTCTTGGTGTTGCTAACGCAAGAGGGCAGCTGGGGGAGGAAGGTGCTGGTGCTGGTGCTG
>JBBPUL010001332.1:0-10133 GCA_038094675.1 Spongispora temasekensis
TAAGCGAAATACACGAAGTACACGACGTTATGCGAGGTAGGCAGAAGAAACGAACTACGCGGAATATGCGTCGGCCCAAAAACGTCACAACAACGTCACCAGACCCTCCCCCGTTCATACTTAGAGATCTTAGATAGAAACTTAAAATGATCATATCTCGGGATCCTGTCAACGGATTAACGTAATTTTTTTTTATCGAAAGCCAGGAATGTTTAGTATTTTTCGGGACCCTCATAACCGGTTATAACTGGTTTGCGAACCGGTAAAAACCAATTGTAACCAGTTTGCATTGGTTCAGTCCGGTTTTTTCCCTAATAAGGAATTTCCTTAACCGGTTACGGTTACGGTTATGCCTAAATAAGGCAAATAACCGGACCGGACCGGACCTTAAAACACTAAGTGTACCAACTTCAATAAAGAAGACTCTTGTTTATAAGACACTATCTCTGTACTTGAAATTTGGTGTGGTTACCAACTCCAGCAAATACTCTCATCTCCCTGGATGTCCACACATTCTCAGTTCTGCTGATGTCAATTTTATATCCACCCTCATTCAGCATCACAGCACTATCTAGTATCTAGATGAGCTCCAGCAGGAGCTTTGGATCAAGCACCACAAGCATGCCAAGATTCCAACCCTTTCTCTGAACTCTCCAGCATCTTTGCATTATCCAAAAGATTGTCTCTTCTCCTGCTGCCAAATGAAATGAGGAGGCATGTGCAATGTATATGAATTGTATTGCTGCTGAGGTACCAGTCCCAAATATGCTTGTTTTTATTGATAAAGCTGCAAAGGATAAATAAACATCTGCCTAGTGTTGCCATGGCTCAGCAATTCAGCTTGGCTATGGCTCGGCTTGGTCATTGGTTCCCACAGTTCACTGTTTATTGGAAAAACAGCTGCATTCTTGCATTTCAGCTCAAGCTGGATGGTCAGCCAGGGTTTGAGCCAGTGTTTCAACTTCTAATGTTTACCCAAGCCTTAGGCAGCCCAGTGGTGAAGTGATTGACAATCTATAAGTCCTTAATTTCTGCCATTATCCTTTTCATCTGGTATTGATATGTTCAGCCTAAGCACTGTGAATACTTCTCAAATCTTGAATCTAGCCTTCAACAAGTCAATGGTCAACCCAGGACCCAGGCTGCACATTATGCACTGAGTTTTCCACCTCCAATACTCCTTTGAGAGTAATACTGTATTTGGCAATTCAGATGGTGAGTCTTTAACCTCTGCCACAAACTCTGACCTACTACAGTGTTTAGCAGCTTCCCACAATCAATTATGGGCAATTCTTGTGTCGATGATGGCACCACTGATACTAATGGCTCTCTGCCTTCACCTAGACACACACTGCTGCTGTTCAATATAGGTAATTCATTGTCTACTCCTATCAAAAACAGAACATCACTTCAAGCATTATTTTCTACTTTCACTTGCTATCACCACCCCACTCTTAACATCCTTGGTAGGGACATGGCACAATTTATTTATGGATCCAATGCCTGTTGATGAATTTTTGAGCACCTTCCTGCCCATAGCTCGCTTGGCTACCACTCAGTTCCAAAAGGATTCTTTTAATCAAATGCTCTAAGCTCAATCAGAGCTCGAAGTGTATGCCCTGTTTGTAAGTCAACCTGTGATTTTTCATGTCTCATATATCTCAATTACCTTTAGGCTACCTTCCTAGGTTACTAAGATTCTATTACTATCAACAAGCTTGACAGGGTCCATGGCAAGTTTGCTGGGTCTCATAATTATCTCAAGGTATTCTACCTCAGGGGTAGTGAACTTGCACTTGCTGAGACATAGATGGAGATCGAGCTCCATCATTCGCTGAAGGACATGGTGGGTGTGCTCCACATGGGATTCATTGTCTGGGGAGAAGATGAGCAGGTCATCCATGTAAATGACAAGCCATCCTTTGGCAATCATATCTTGGAATGAGTCATTCATGAATCATTAGAAAGTTGAGGAGGAGTTATTCATGCCAAAGAACATAACCATTGGTTCAAAGAGGCCTTTATGGGTGATAAAAGCACCTTTTCATTAGTGACTATCTTTGATATACACATTGTTGTACCCCCAGTAAATGTTGAACTTGGTGAAAACTTTTGCTCCTTTAAGCTTGTCGACTAAGTTAGAAACAAGGGGTAGGGGGTAGGTATTGTGGATGGTGTGCTCATTCAGGTACCTATGTATAATCCTGGCATGGATGGAGTTTGCCATCTTTCTTTTTGATGAAAAAGAAGAGAGAGGCTTGCAGGGATTTGGAGGGATGGATTTTCCCTGATCGAAGGTTCTCTTTGATGAAGGTTTCCATAGCTTTTTGCTCCTCAGAGGACAAAGGGTGAATTTTCCCAATTTTCAGGACAAAGGACTCATCGAGGTTGATCTTATAATTATAGAGGCAAGATGGGGAGAGGGATTTGCAGTCTTTTTCCTTGAAGACTTGAGTGAAATCAGAGTATTCTTGGGGCAAGACAATGTCTTGGGTCTGAGTTCCCACCTTTTCTGCAAGTTTGGTAGCTTCAGAGTAATGGGTGATAGTAGCCAAGGACAGGATATAGGGTCCTTCTTGGGTGACATGGTTGATAGAATAGTGGCGAAGGGTTTGCTGCTGCCACTGTTTCTCAGACTGAATGTCTAGATATGCATGCAGGTGTCTGTGGGTTTTGTTACGACAGGCACGGGTAGTGTCAGCCGTAGACTCGATGCACAACCTAAAGCTGTGAGGCGAAGATGAGGGGCATAGGTCCTGAGCGCGATGCACAGAGACTAGTCACTACTCCGCCTAGGCGAGTATGTAGCGACGTCGAAGATGAAGTCAGAGTATCCTCGAGCAAAGACGCTGTGAGGCCAAGTGGTTCGAAGGGAGAGCAGAGGGGAGCGAGAGGGTCAAAGACGCAATAGAGCCCTGCGCATGGACCAAGCAGTGCGGTAACTCGACGAGAGAGGAATCCAAACTAGGTAACTGGGGATAAGGGGAAATGAGTCACACACGGCATGAAACGAGTCAGAAGGCCGTGCGAGATAGAACTACATGGAACATCGTGGAACGCATGAGTCAGAGATAAGAGAAAAGGAAGCGTACAGCCATAGATGCTGACTAAGGGGAAGGGCTGTACACGTTTAAGTAATACAAGGTAAAAAGGGAGCGGAGAAAGAGAGAAAAAGGGGCCGATCGTAACATTACCCCCTTAGTAGGGTCGAAACCCTAGTGAGACTTCCTTATAAACCACGGCAAGACCCAACGGGCGATCCGCACATGTTACTCTCCCCGACCGAGTCGAAGCAGAAATCTCCGTCTGCGTCTAACACTGGCGGGGATCTAGGTGGAGGTATTGGAAGCGCGTGGCCAGGGTGCTGAGAGCGGTGGGAAGCGTTGGAGGTGCGGGACCGAAAGGATCCCTGAGAGTGGTGGGAGCTGCGGGAGGACGTGGACGAAGAAGAGGACGTGGGCGGGGAATGGCGATTGCGGAAGGGACAAGTGGCCTGGGTGTGACCCGGGGAGCGATGATGACAGAAGAGGCAAGTGTAGTGTGGGCAGTGCACCCAAATATGCCCAAGCCTGTGGCAGATGAAACAGGAGTCCCGGTAGTGGTGGTGGTCGCTGGGACAGGGTAGGTCCCCCTGTAGAATACGTCGTTGGGTGGTGGCTTCCTGGATGCAATTGAACCATGCTTGGAGAGCGTCAATGGCTAATGCTTCCATGGGGTCAATAGGGGAGGAGGAGGCACTGGGTGTGTCACTTGCTGTGGGGACCGAGTCTCGGATGATCTCGGAGGGTGAAGGGGAAGGAGAACGAAGTGTGATGTCTCTGATCGAGACACTGGTGGGGACAGAGGCTGCGGCGGTTTCCCGAAGGTACCGGTCTATGTCTTGGATGAATTCTAAGTAGCCCAACTGATGGGCTAGATCATGCATGTGTCCAATAATCCTAGAGTGGATAGCACGGATCGAGGCTCCGGTGAGGGCGGTGTGGCGGTGTTCGTTTCTGATGAGGGTTTGAAACATGTGGGGGAGACGCTCCAGCTGGAGGTAGATCATATAAAGGAGGAAGAAGATTGAGGAGGGGTCGGTGAAGGCTGAGATCCCTGTAAACATATGGGGGTCTGTAAGGAACTCGTGGAGCGCGCTGCGCTCATCGTCGGTGGGGTCAGAAGACCTCAGGGTATGGGCATGAATAGAAATGTCGACAGAGATTATTGGGGTCGGGGCATCGTCGGGCAGGTCGAGGATGGGGACGGTATATAGAGGGCTTGGGCTAGAAGGAAGACTGTTTGTTGCCAGAACCACAGCATCCTCAAGATGAGGAGCGTTGGCCAGCGGCAGAGAAGAGGTACATGGTGGTGAAGTAAGATAGTCCTCCATAGGAGGTACTGAAATAGACAGAGAGGAAGGCGACAAGGGGGATACGGATGAGACATTTGACATAGTGAAAGAGAAATGGAGAGGCAAGGGGGCGAAGACTGTGGATGGCATTGCGATGAGAAGGGAGCTAAAGCTTTGAGGGAGGGAAGCCCTTCGGGTGGAGGTTTTTATATTCCTGGAGGGTGGACTTTGTATTTTTCAGGTTCCGTTCTGGAACCCAAGAGTCTTCTTCCGCGGTATATCCCTTCCATCGGATCAGGAACATGCGGGAACGTGGTGACCCTCTGTGGTGCAGAACCTTCTCAATCTCATATTCTTCTTCACCTTCTATTAACTCCGGGGGTGGAGCTGGGAAGTTTGGGCCGTGCATGCTATTTTCGCGATAGGGCGATAAGAGGGAAGCGTGGAACATGGGATGGATCTTCCATGTCATGGGAAGTCGGAGTCTATAGGTCAGGGGGGATAGGATGTCTGTGATAACGAAGGGTCCTTCTCGTTTGGGTGCGAATTTAGGGTTTGCAATGCGGCGGTTGAGGTTCTTCACTTCTAACCACACCTTGTCTCCTTTTGCGAATGGGTTAAATGAGCGGCGTGTACGGGATGCCATTACTTGGCATGCGAGTTCGTGGGCGGCGAGTGCTTCGTTCCTGGCTGCGGATAGGGCCTTGAGGCATTCTTCCAGGGCGGGAAGTGGTGTTTCCGCAAGGACCGTGGGGAGGGCACAAGGTTCGAAGCCGTACATGAGGTAAAACAGTGACTTGCCAGTGACGGAGTGGGGGCGATGATTATGCGCGAACTCCGCGTGGGTGATATGATCAGCCCATGTGGTGGGATTGTTTCCGCAGAAGATCCGGAGGTACGTTTCAACTTCCTGGTTGACGCGTTCAGTTTCGCCGTCAGATTGTGGATGGTACGCTGTGGACAGGGAGAGGTCATATTTCAGGAGCTTCCCAAGCTCTCGAGCGAAGGTGGATGCGAATTGTGGGCCGCGGTCTGAGATAATTTTGTCGTAGAGGCCCCAACAGCGGTAGACTTTGTGGAAAAAGAGGGTGGCTACTCCCTCGGCGGTGATTTGTTTCTTCGTAGGGTAGAGAATTACCCCCTTAGTAAGCCCGTGGTTGACCACGACCAGCAGGCTGTCAAAACCGTTGGATAATGGGAGGTCAGTGATAAGGTCACAGGAGACCTGTTGAAACGGGCGAGAGGCAAGGGATTTGATCGGAGACAAAGGAGGGACGGTAGGGTGAGTGTTCGCTTTGTGCTGTTGACAAAGGGCACAACCTTCGACGTAACAGCGAACCTGGGTGGCAAGGCCAGGCCACCAGAAATCATGGGTGATGAGTTGACGAGTTTTCAGATAGCCGGGGTGGCCGGCAGAGGGGTGATCATGAGCGTGTTGAATAACTGCGAGGCAATCAGGCTCGGGGACGTAAACGCGGTCATGGTAGCAGAGGAGGTTCTCCTTGAATTGCCAGTCGGAGAGGTGATTGCGGAGATTTGGGGTGGTGGTTGGTCCTTCAAGGTCGGTGCGGAGGCGAATAACAAGTTCGTCGTCCGAGGAGTGTTTTTGAATGGCAGTTGCGAGGACAGAATCAATGACGCGGACGAAGAGGGTTTCGGGGAGGAGAGTGATGGCCTGGTTATCTGAGTCGGACGAGAGTCGGTCAGGACGGCGGGAGAGGGCATCAGGGCCCGAGAGTAGAGAACTGGGGACATGGGTCATCTTGAGATCAAAGTCTGCAAGATCGAGAAGCCAGTGTGCCTGGCGACGGTTGAGGTTCTGAGGTTGGCAGAAATAAGTCAGGTTCTTGTGGTTGGTGAAGACCTGCACGGGGTGTTGTGAGCCATGAAGATAGTGGCGCCAGGCTTTGAGAGCGTGAATAATGGCCAGGAGTTCGCGGTCGAAGATATCGTAGTTTCGTTCTGCTGGGGAGAACGACTGAGAGAGGTAAGAACAGGGATGCCAGTCCCCGTTCGAGTCAGTCTGAAGGAGAATGGCACCAGTGGCATCGCGAGATGCATCGGTGGCTACAGTGAAGGGTCTAGAGAGGTCTGGGAGACGGAGGATGGATCGAGAGAGAAAGAGCTTTTTGAGCTCGTCAAAGGAGGTTTGGCATTGGGGAGTCCAAAGCCACGCAGCGGTTTTCTTAGTTAGGTCGATGAGGGGGCATGCGACGTCAGAGTATGAAGGAATGAAACGCTGGTAGAAGTTTGCGAATCCGAGGAAGGAGCGCACGTCTTTAACTTTCTTTGGGACGGGCCAAGAGGCGATTCCATCGAGCTTGACGGGGTCCATGGCGAGCTCGCCTGGTTTGACTATCATGCCGAGGTATTCTACCTCGGGAGTGGCAAACTTGCATTTGTTTAAGCGGAGGTGGAGATCTAACTCCATCATACGTTGGAGGACTCGGCGGGTATGCTCAGTGTGGGATTTGTTGTCCGGGGAGAAGATGAGCAGGTCATCCATGTAGATGACAAGCCATCCTTCGGCGATCATGTCTCTGAAAGAGTCATTCATGAAGCATTGGAAAGTCGACGGGGAGTTGTTCATGCCGAAGAACATGACCATGGGTTCAAAAAGGCCCTTGTGTGTGATAAAGGCGCCTTTCCATTAGTGACCATCTTTGATGCATACATTGTTGTACCCCCAGCGGACGTCGAACTTGGTAAAGACGTGAGCTCCTTTGAGCTTGTCAACGAGGTCAGAGACGAGGGGAAGGGGGTAGGCGTCATGGATGGTGTGTTCATTCAGGTACCTATAGTCCTGGCATGGGCGTAGTTTGCCGTCTTTTTTCTTAACGAAGAAAAAAGGGGAGGCTTGCGGAGATTTAGAAGGGCGGATTTTCCCAGAGCGGAGGTTTTCATCTAGGAAAGCTTCGGTCGCCTTTTGCTCTTCGGGAGACAAGGGGTAGATTTTCCCAATTTTTGGGACAAAAGACTTGTCGAGGGTGATCTCGTGGTCATAAGGTCGTGATGGGGGGAGCGACTCGCAGTCTTTTTCCTCAAAGACCTTGGCGAAGTCTGAGTATTCTGGGGGCAGGGTGACTTCTTGGGTCTGGGTTCCCGCTTTCTCCACAAGTTTGGTAGCTTCGGAGTAGCAGGCGATGGTAGCGGAGGGCAGGATGTATGGTCCTCCTCGGGTGATGCGGTTGATGGAATAGTGGCTGAGGGTTTGATGTTGCCACAGTTTCTTGGACTGGATGTCCAGGTACGCGTGTAGGTGTCTGTGGGTTTCGGGGGTCGTGTTGACACACCGAATCAAAGTTTCCCCGAAGCCTTGTAAAGGTGGGGTGCGGTAGTGAGAGTCATGTTGCTTTTGATCAGAGACGTAGGCATGGTAGAGGTCTGCGGATTGGTCAAGGACCTCGGAGACGGAGATGGTTTGCTTTTCCCAATCAATCGTTGGGTTAGCAAGGCGCAGCCACTGGAGGCCAAGGATGACGTTTTCCTTGCCACAGTTCATGAGGTAAAAGAGCACCTTTTGGGTAACTCCTTCTCCGACAGAGACATAGAGTTCAGTGGAGAATAGAATATCTCCATTGGAATTTGCCGATTGGTCTATGTTACGGACCCGGATGGGTTGTTCAAGGCAAGTACGAGGGAGTCAGTGTTTTCGGGCGAAGGCCCAGTCAAGGCAAGAGATTTCTGCTCCGGAGTCAATGAGAGCAGGGGAGTTGACGACTTTCATGGTGTGCGAGGGTACCACGAGCTGAATGGGGATATGCATAGCTCTATTTGATGTGGATACTAGTACAGGCGCACAAGAAACAAAACGTTGGGGAGGTACTTGCATCGAAGGAGTCCTCCCTTTCAAAAATCCCTTATCCCCACAGCCTCTACGTGAAGTTCCTCATCTTCATCTTCATTGATGAGGCCAGGTATTTCTTCTTCGGCTTTAGTGACCTTTCGGTCGGCTTTGGGACGTGGGGGGAGATCTTTGAAGGTCGGGCATTTGTTGGAGAAATGGCCCAATTTCCTGCATCGGAGGCAGAGTCCTTGTTTGAGGCAGCGTTCCTGCTCCTCAGGGGTGAGTTTAGGGATGCGGATGGCGTCCACATCCATGGCGTTGGGGTCTTTGTCGCGAGGGGTCTGAGTAGGACGAGGGACGAAGGTGGGGGTCGAGGAATGCTTGTGCTGGTGGGCGACAAGCTTAGCACATTTGTGCTGGTCGTTGAGACGAGAGGCATTCTTGATCCAATCGTCGATGGTAGTGGGGATGGTGTCCATAAGGTACACCTTTTCTGAGAGCGAGGGGGGGATGCCGGTGGAAAAATAGTGGCAGATAGTAGCTGCCTCGTTGAGTCCTGCTAAGCTGACCTGGTTGCGGAACTCGGAGATGTACTGGTTGAGAGACGGTTGGAACGTCCCATCGCGTCACTCGTTGACGCGGTAAGTGGCCAATCAGGTTAGGGCATTGGCGGCGGTGTTGGGGCTCTCGAAGTGAGCCTTGAATTCTTTGACGAAGTCGTCCCAAGACCCTAGGGCCATATTTGTTCCTCGCATACTTTTCTCCGTGAAGGTGTCTGCCCAGGTAAGGGCGTTTCCATCGTTCATAAACGACAGGGCAAAACCAATCTTTTTCTCATCCGTCGAGTAGATGTCGATGTTGACAGCGAGGTATCGTAGGACTGAGCGAAGCCAGGGCATGGCATCACATTGTTTGCCTGTGAAGGCCTTGGGCTGGGCGAGGCGAAGTTCGGTGGGTTTGGTAGACATTGGGGATGGAGGACTGGGTGGCGAGGGGGGCGTAGTGGTTCCAGAGCTGGGGCTAGGGGGCGTAGTGGATCTCCAAGAGGGGGAGGTTACGAGGGGTGGTGGTGGTGGGTGGGGGTGCCGCTTCAAAGGTGACGGAGGGGCCGAAATGGCTGTGAGCTACAACAAGGGTAGTCGCATTTCGAAGAGCTTGAGCCTTTTGTTATGACAGGCGCAGGTAGCGTCAGCCATAGACTTGATGCACAACCTAAAGCTGCGAGGCAAAGACAAGGGGCGTAGGTCCTGAGCACGATGCACAGAGACTAGTCACTACTCCACCTAGGCGAGTATGTAGCGACATCGAAGACGAAGTCAGAGTATCCTCGAGCAAAGACGCTGCGAGGCCAAGTGGTTCGAAGGGAGAGCAGAGGGGAGCGAGAGGGTCAAAGACGCAATAGATTGCTATCTCGAGTAGGCTCAAGCTGGAGTTACATGCTTGTGCTATGCCTTATTTATATGTAAAGAGCCCTGCGCACGGACCAAGCAGTGCGGTAACTCGATGAGAGAGGAATCCAAACTAGGTAACTGGGGATAAGGGGAAATGAGTCACACACAACATGAAACGAGTCAGAAGGCCGTGCGAGATAGAACTACATGGAACGTCATGGAACGCATGAGTCAGAGATAAGAGAAAAGGAAGCATACAGCCATAGATGCTGACTAAGGGGAAGGGCTGTACGCGTTTAAGTAATACAAGGTAAAAAGGGAGCGGAGAAAGAGAGAAAAAGGGGCTGATCATAACAGGTTTCGGATGTTGTGTTAACACTCTGAATTGAGGTTTTTCTGAAGCCTTGAAGTGGAGGGGCATGGTAGTAGGAGTCGTGTCACTTTTGGTTGGTGACATAGGCATGATATAGTTCTGCAGATTAATCTAGGGCCTCGGGGACAGTGATAGTTTGCTTTTTCCAATCAATAGTGGAATTAGCGAGATGGAGCCAGGGAAGGCCAAGGATAACATTTTCCTTGCCACAGTTTATGAGGTAGAAGAGGACCTTTTGTGTAACCCCTT
>JBBPUL010001333.1:0-10129 GCA_038094675.1 Spongispora temasekensis
CATGTGTATGTATGAAACAACATATGTCTATGTGAGATGACATATTGTCAGTACAGAATCCTAATCTGTATAGTGTCCATGACAGGGGTTTGACATTTGTCATCTGTCATTATGAAACATTTCATGATTGACATATGATCGACACTTCTCTGATGTTATTTGAAATATGTGAGGGATCAATATGAATGTCAGGGTTACTGACATCATTTGATAATCATAATTGACAGGTGTCAGGGACATGTCAATTCATGACTTGTCTCAACTTGTTAGTTGGTATTAGCTCGACTATGCTTAGTGCATGTAGCCGGTAATTGTAGTTGGAGTGTACCAACTTCAATAGTGTGCGCATGTGCACGCATGGCACTTGTACGAAGGTCAGTCGAAGTGAGGCCACTGTACGTCTGAAGGGCATCCAGATCTGCTGGGCTTAATCATCAACAGCGTGGACTCTGCTCGCTCATGTAATGTGGCTGGTTGTTTGGCTCAGGGTATTGAAGTTGGTACACTCCAACTACGATTACTGGCTACATGCACTAAGCATAGTCAAGCTAATATCAACTAACAAGTTGAGACAAGTCATGAATTGACATGTCCCTGACACCTGTCAATCATGATTATCAAATGATGTCAGTAACCCTGACATTTATATTAATCCCTCACATATTTCAAATAATGTCAGAGAAGTGTTGATCATATGTTGATCATGAAACATAACATGAAACATTTTATAATGATAGATGACAAATGTCAAACCCCTGTCATGGACACTATACAGATTAGGATTCTGTACTGACAATCTGTCATCTCATATAGACATATGTTGTTTCACTTATATTTGATATTCTAGTTATATCTGTTTCCTACATATGTACAAACATGTCCTGTAGAGTATAAAAGAGTGTCAGAGACGCTCTCTAGAATACAAGCACACAAGCACTTGAAGTACAACATCAGACCTAGTGTCAGCTACAAGATTCTCAAAAGTACTAGTAAGTCTTGCTAGAGAATCAGACTTAACCTGCCCCCAGAGGGATACACTCCAGAGATTCCTAGACTATTTATCTGATAGTCTACCGGACTGTTCAAATTCCTTTACATGCACACTCCTCCTCCATCATTCTTGCTGACAAGCTCGTACGATGTGTCTATGAATGTGCCAATGTGCACGTGCACCATGGTATGCTATGTACCACTGATCTCCACCCTGCATGCTCCACCATCAAAGGGGAAAGGGTAGTAGTGGCAATTTCACCTCCATGTACCCAACTACGGATATTCTAATTTCTTACCAATGCAGCCAGGAAAATCACCTAGATCGCATGACAGTATCATGAATGAAGATATAGCTTGTTGAAACCACCAGCAAGTCCTATCACATTCTCGGGATCCATTATCTTGATCTTGCATAAGCATTTAAAATTGTGTTGTTGCTGCTTCTGCATTGGCATTCTAACTAATTTAATTAGGTGTAGTTAGGATAGAAAGTTCACATTCTCTCTGACTGCAGCTGCTTGCAGCCTCTCCCCAGTGTTCAGCCACATTCCCTCAAACTGATATAGGGTAGAAAGCCTGCATACGGTCTTTTTCAATACTTGGGGACCCTGGGAGCTATCACAGGTGTTCACGTTAATATATGACCATCTTCCAGGCTTCAGCTCCACATTTGTACCATGTCAGTCAAGTTATCTCAGGACCATCAGTGCCACTCACACAGTCATATCCAGACCCATTGGTGGGTGGTCATTTTGCTTTGTTGTACCACAGGAAATCCTCCTAAAACAACCAAAGCAGACCATGTCCTACGATATGGCCAACTGCTGTTGGCCCCTGTGTCCTATTCACATTATTTCCATAGGCCTTCTCATCTGACGGACTGAGAGACAAAGTAGCAGAATTGACTTCTAGAGCAGAATGGGTTGGTGGTTTTACTTTCTTCTCTCTGCTAAGCAATGACTATTGATGACCACATACAGGAAGAAGTTTGGCATGGTGAATGGCAAACTTTGAATACAAATGCCATGGGAAGAATGAAGCAAATTTGGTGTGGTGTAGTTGTATACTGCCGACTTTCTCTGTATTAATTCACATGGCATGGAGATTATCATATTTAAAATTGATCAGATTAGAGAAGGACTGGCTGCCAAAACCTCTCTTCCGAGCCAAGTCACCTTAATGTCTGCACCAGCCACTACTGGAGTTGCCATCCTTGGAAGTGGCATCATTGCTAAAGAAGGTGAGTTGTCGATGCTAAGTTACTATTGTGCAACAGGTTCACAGGTAGTGTTTTGATAAATACAAATGTATATTGATCAGCGCACATACCTGCTCTCAAAGCACTTGGGCCTCTCACTCCCAGCCTCAAAGCTGTTTATTCATGATCAGAGAAGAGCACAAGCAGATTGGCAGACAAGGCAGCGCGACTCCTCCCTTCTGGCAGACCCGATGCATACCATGACGGAGACCAGTCTACCAACCTGGATGCCCTGCTTGCCAGATCTGATGTCTCATCTGTGATCATCATGCTTCCCATCACCATTCAGCCTGATATCATTCTCAAATTGTTGGTGGCTGGAAAACATGTCATCAGTGAAAAGCCGATGGCCCCAGACATTCAATCGGGTTTGGAAGTCATTGTGACCTATGAAATCAAGTACAAGCATGAGGGACTGGTCTGGAGAGTGTCCGAGAATTGGGAAGTCGAACCAGGCTTTACAGCTACAGTGCAGGCTATCCACATCGGAAGGATAGGCAAAGTGATCTCATTTAGCTTGTGGAATGTCAGTCAGATGAATCGAGATTAAAAGTGGTACAAAATGCCATGGCATACCATTCCAGATGTAAGTGTTTAAATGGAGATCCTAGTCATGTCTGTAAGTTGGTAATGGCATTTCATAGTATCAAGGAGGTTTCTTGATACGTCCATGGTCAATGCATTGTGACGAATCTGCTATAATCTGCTACATTCACAATTCGTTCTTCTATTCTATGCAGCTCGATGGTGGCATCATATGTCTAGTTCTTACTAGCAACCCGTTGTTCATAGTACCTTCTGATGCACTTTATTAATCAGCATTCTGCAGCTGCACTGTGCACAATCCTTCCCAGTCACCTTACTTCTCTATCAGGGTTTGCTTCACTGAATGCAGAATGGCTTGCACCACAAGATACAATCAATGCCGTCCTCAAATGCACAGACAGCTCACATGGTATCTTTGAGTTGAGCATTGCAGCGCCCACACAGTCATGCTCATCTGTCGACAATGGGATCATCATCATGGGCACAGATGGATACATCACCATAAACTGGACAACAATTAAGGACCAAGTGATGGGAGGGGAGCATGATGTCTTTCACATTGTTATCAAATCTGTCTTATGAGATGCCAAGGGAAAGTGTTATGATTGGCCCCTTTTTCTTCCTTCTCTCTTGCTTCTTTTACTTTGTATTACCTAAATGCGCACAGCTCTTCAATTAGTCAGCATTACGGCTGTGCATTTCCCTTATCTCTTATCTGTGACTCATACATTCCATGACTTTCCGTGTAGTTCTATCATGCACAGCCTTCTGACTTGTTTCATGCTGCATATGACTCATTCCTTCTTATCTCCAGTTACTCCTTTCAGGTCCCTCTCCCATCAAGCTGTAGCACTGCTTGGTCTGTGTGCAGGACTCTTACATATAAATAGGGTGTAGTACAAGTGGTGTAACCTTAGCTTAAGCCTACTTGAGATAGCAATCTATTGTGTCTTTGACCCTCTCGCTCCCCCCCTGCTCTCCCTTCGAATCACTTGGCCTCACAGCGTCTTCACTCGAGGACACTCTACCTTTATCTTTGATGTCGCTACATACTTGCCAAGGCAGAGTAGTGACTAGTCTCTATGCATTGTGCTCAGGACCTATGCCCCTCACCTCCATCCTGCAGCTTTAGGTTGCGCATCGAGTCTATGGCTGATGCTACCTGCGCCTGTCATAACAGAAAGCAAGTAGGGTCAGAGAGGGAGCTGGTGATAGACAAGCCAGCCAGTGGTGTGGAGTTGCAGCTAGCGGGCTTTTTCATGGTGGTATTGAAGGGAATGGATAATGGTCTGGGGGACCCAAGAGGCACACTCCGCAATGTGGTGATTATCGAGGCAGCATTAAAAAGCAGTGGAGAGCCAATTGATCTCGAAAAGTTTGTGATGCCTGCATGAATGCATTCTAGATCCAAGTTCAAGTCAACAGACTCGGCTGTTGTTTCCGTTGAGAGACTTATACTTTGGATTCTACATCAACTGCTATTCTGACCATCGTATGTTCACATTGCTGTCTTCGATCACTAGAAATGAGTGAACTTATTCAAGTGCAAGGACATGCTGGCCGAGATAGAAAAGAAGGAAAATGTATCATTCTACCTGGCAGTAGCAAACCAAAGACAGATACTAAAACCAAAGACAAGGAAGATCACAAATGATTTGAGTATGTGATGAAGTTTGTTTATCCTGAGGAATGAAAACAATGCATACGATATGGAATTACTCGATATGTGGATGGTCTTGGAGTTGAATGCAAAGATGATGAAAAGAACATATGGTGTAATATCTGCAAAGGTAAAGATTAAATAATATGAATGAGTGATGCTAATAAAGTCAAGCAGAACTAAAAAACAAGAAAAAGATTAAAAGGTTCAACATGGATGCCACAGTATCTATCCATATGTGCCACCATCCATGCCCCCCATAAACACATCCCTGCTGTCCCCGCCATCCCACTGCCATATCCCATTCCCGGTTCTATAGCCTCTGATCACTGCTTGTTCCTCAATATATCTGCCATTGCTGCCATTTCCATCACTTTTTCTGATGTCGTCCCTCAATATATCTGTCTGTTGCCATCATGCCTGGAGCTATCACCTTGTTCCAGTGTCCTTTCAGTTTGGGTCCCTAACCTTTTTCTTCTGAATTGAAGGAAACAAACTCCTTTGCCCCTTTCCTGACTGTTCCACTTCCATGAACAGGCGGGACTGCACTATCAAGCATGTGCACAAAGTCCATAAGCTCTCAGAAGCCATTCATATCTTTGATGACCCCTCCCCCTCTGCTGCTGCCAGTTAGTTTCTACTTTTCTTTTATTCTTTTTCCTTCCATCCTAATGGGCTGCATCCGATAATGTCTCAGGTCCTCCTGAAAGGGCTATCATTGACCTTTCGGTTATGGTTCCATCTGGTCCACATGAGTATCCTATCTTATCTCTTGGGTCCTTCCTCATGCCATCCTACCACCTCTACCTATGATGCATTCCCAGATGCTTCTGATAAAGGTAAATGTCACATGGAGATTGAGGAGGCAATGGTTGTCGAAGAAAATAATTGTAATTATCTGCCCTTCATTTTTTTTTCCTGGCTAAACTGATGATCATGCATACTACCCCTTTTTTTGTAATTCAGTTAGGGTTAACCCTCAGTTAGGTCTGGATTTTGAAGCAGTCTAATGTGCATATTGAAGATAAGTCAATTTGTGGGAGAAATGTATGATATAGTGTACACTTTGATAAATATAATATTTTATAAATTATATCATATAATAGATGTTCCAAAAAAGGACCTCTGTGATGCGCACAATGTCACCCCTTATTTTTGCATGTCACACATGCCATTTATCTGATAGACTCAATATTTATATAAAATAAATTATATAATAAATAGATGTTCTAAAAAAGGACCTCTGTGACATGCACAAAGTTACCCCTTATTTTTGCATGTCACACATGCCATTTATCTGAAGGACTCTGTCAACAGTGTGCTATCGCCCTTCTACCTTCACCACACTACTGAGTCTCCTATAGATGGACAGAACAGAGGTAGGACCTGAAATATAAATGTGGTGAGCGACTTGAGATAAAGACAGATTACCACACAACAGGCAAAGTGATGATGAGGTGGTGTGGATATGAATAAATTGGCCTCATCTATCAGCAACTCCCCCTTTTTAAGCCTACACTGCAACACAACAGACTTGTAATGTTTGAGGTGGAATTCATTCCCAGGTATTGATGTTCATACAGACCATGTAACCCACTACCCCCAAGCCTTGGAGTAGGTGATAGGATTGGTGAGGGCAATTCTGACCTCGTCTTGCACATTTCCCTTGGGCTTGGCAGAGGTTGCATGGAATGTAATGCATCACCTAGGTGAGCTTACATTCAACACTTACATCAATTACCT
The DNA here is from genome assembly GCA_038094675.1 of Spongispora temasekensis. Classification (NCBI taxonomy): domain Eukaryota; kingdom Fungi; phylum Basidiomycota; class Agaricomycetes; order Boletales; family Boletaceae; genus Spongispora; species Spongispora temasekensis. Next base: position 6,201 of record JBBPUL010001333.1, read on the forward strand.
GTATTGCTTATACAAATTTCCTCATTTGTGCCCTCTCACTCTGACTGTCATCCTTGTGTGTGCTGCATCACCCTCACTGCACTTGCACAGTCATCTTTGCCTCGATGAGTGTGGAGCAGATGGTCACCTATGCCCTATGACCCTTGTTCTTGCTGCACCGCCTTACTCTCACTGCCTTTGGAGTTGCTGCCTCACCCTTTCCACTACTGCTCCTCCACACCCTCTCTATACAGCCAGGATGGGAGCAACAACACAGACACCCACTCCCTAAGTCTCTCACTGCACTTACCCCCAGACTCCCACCATTGTAGGGGTTGCTTTGTCAATCTTGCCACCATGGCGCCATGCTCGAGCTGCTTTCAGTGTGAGTGCAGATCAGTCCTCATACTTTCCCAGGCCTCCTGACTGTCTCTGCCCTCAATGTGTTACCCTTTCCACCACTGCCACATCACTGTCCTCACAGCTTCTGTGTGAGCATGGAGTCCTTTGCCTGCATGCCTTCATTATATATAAATTCGCCCTCATCCACACTGCCTACATCAGCAAATCACCCTTTTATAGACAAGACTACAGGCTTACAGACCACCACAAGGTGGTACAGAGTAAAATTTGAGTGATAAAATGCAAGGAATCAGTATATTATTGCTTTTTAAGCATATTTTAAGTCCTGTACAGAGGGGGACCTTTCTGTGCCTTTGTAACAACTGTAGTTGTCTGTAGCTAGCTGTACAGCCACCTATAGCTCTTTTGTGATTTGCTGATGTAGTGTTTTAAGGTCTGGTCTGGTCCAGTTATTTGCCTTATTTAGGCATAACCGTAACTGTAACCGGTTAAGGAAATTCCTTATTAGGGAAAAAACCAGACTGAACCGATGAAAACTGGTTACAATCAGTTTTTACCAGTTCACAAACCAGTTATAACCAGTTATGAGGGTTCTGAAAAATACTAAATGTTTCTGGCTTTCAATAAAAAAAATTTACATTAATCTGTTGACAGGATCCCGAGATATGATCATTTTAAGTTTCTATCTAAGATTGCACTATAAATGGTCAAAGTAATCAATTTTGCGGTCATTACAAAGTGATTGGTGGGCTTAAAGGTGGCTGTACCGGATGTGGTATAGGCCCCCATCTGTCGATCCACCTACTTTTTACGTCAATTGGTCCATATGCATATGCGGACAAGATATAACCAATCTTACCCTCTGTATTAGGAAAATCAAAACATATTGATTGCAATCTCAAATGTGGACATAAAAATATGGAAAAAATATGGAACAATCTGGGGAATCTAGTAGTTATATGTGAAAAAGGGGCACCCCGCCAGTTACAGTTTGTAACTGGTTATAACCAGTTTTTCATCAGTTTTGATTTTTTTTGATTAATTCTATAACCTTAACTGTAACCGAACCGTAACCAGACCGCTTAGGCGGTTACAAAGCGGTTCAGTTTGGTCTGGTTATGGTTTTTTAGCAGTTATGTGACTGGACCTTAAAAAACTAACGCTGCCTCATCATAGCCACTACCACCACCTTATGCTCCTTCCACTTTTGCCAATGAGCATAAAGGAGGCCTCATCTGCACCTGTCATCCTTTTTCTTGCCCTTATCCATGCCTTCCGACCTGTATCCCACTGCCCCTTCAATCAATCAATCACTACATGCAATCACTGTTGAGCTGCTTTCAGAGTCAGTGCAGAGCAGTGACAATATAATGGGGATGATAGATCATCCTCGTTGTGTAGTTGTGGCCTGGGCCCTTCACCTGTGCCAATGTGAGTCTCGATCTCACACACACCTCCTCCACCTTGCTCCATAAGGCTGTTGGCATCTTCCACTCACCATCAATCGATTGAATTGCAGTAGTAATGTATGTATTCTACCTGAAATTTGTAAATGAGTTAGGGTTAAACCAGGGTTAATTCATGAATCTAAGGAAATATATTATAGATGACATGATATATTATGATTTTTATGTGGGTTAAGTTTAATCTAGTGTACTCTCTGGTATGCAGGGTAGGCAAGGTGCACATGGTAGACAACTATTTCATGTTGGTTATGTCTAATTTATCATACTCTAGTGCATATCAGAGATGATGTGTGTGTTATGTTTAACATAGCACACCCCGCATACCAGCACATGGCTGGTATGCAGGATATATGACATATGCATCATATATACTTATTTTATGCATGTTAGGTTTAACATCGCATACCCCGCATACCAGCATAGTGCTGGTATGCGGGATATGCGACATATGCATCATATATGCTTGTTTTATGCAGGTTAAGTTCAACATCACATATCCCACATACCAGCAAAGCGCTGGTATATGGATATGTGACATATGCATATGTGTCGGATATGCTCATTTTACGCAGGTTAGATTTAACATCACATACCCTGCATACCAGCACAGCATGGGTATGTGGGATATGTGACATATTGGCATCCCGGACAACTGGCAATGTTGAAATAGCATACATGGTGAGGACATGGCATCAACTGCAATCGGGAAGTGTTGACAGTGTCATGGCAGGACTGGTTGACAACAGGGCACCATGTGTCACATCGACGAGAGAGCAACATCCTCAACAATGAATGACAATGATGACTCAGATGCAGCATCAAATAAAGATGCTCAACCCATGCACAATGACAAGTTCCTAATACTATCTCATGAAATGGGATTCTTACAAGAGAAGGACAAGATGAGGGTTTGCAATATGTGCTTCAGAAGGCAATACCAACATCAACAATGAATGTAATGATGACAAATCATGCGACAATGCAATGCAAAATGTGATGGTATCGATAGTGTGTTGTAACCACAATAGCATTAACCTAACTGAAGCACTCTACGCGCCTAAGGCAACCTTATTCTAGGGTTACGGATATGGATCCAGCCCCTTTCCTTTATCAGGCGCTCTATTCATCTTATCTCTTCATCTTAGCGCCCTGATCTTTGTTTGTACCTATTGACACTTTTATAGACGCTCACCTATTCTATATCGGGTTGTATCTTGATAGATCTCCTGATTGTATCTCTTATCTCAGATCTCGGATCTCGATCCAGATCTCAGGGCCAGGTAAGGCTATGCCTTCTCTTCCATTCCTCCCACCGCCACGGCATGTCTACCGCATGTCCTTATCTCTGTGGCGCTACCCTGGACCCTCTTATCTCTACCTTCCTATTTAAGTGATACGTCAACTGATGGTGAGCATGTTCCTCATCCTTGTCCCCTCTTGCTCACCTCTTGCTGTCACCATCACAAATTAAAATTACAATGATGACCTGAATGACGCATCCATGACTTCATCCCTATCCACATCTCCTCATTTCTCACTCAGCATGTAGCAGCAACCACACGACATGCATGATTATGTGCATTGTGCAGTTGCTCCTGCATGCTGCACATTCCTCCTCATCACTGGTGTCCTCATCCTCCCACCATTGGCTTGATGATAACTCGACAGTGTCAACAAATGATGTGATGATGACAATGGTGCTGTGACAAACCCGATGCACTGATGCACTGATGCACTGATGCAACAACAAGACACGATGGTGCTGGCATTGTCGCATTGCTGCATCAGCAAACCAGCACTTGGCTCTACAGAGCTGTGCAGGGTTGCACAGACTCACAGACTCTACAGAAAGGTACCCACCAATGTAGACCTGTACAGACTAGCCTCTTTCTGTACAGACTTCACAGAGTACCTCTATCTCCACAGAGCTGTACAGACTCCACAGACTTACCATATAGAGCTCCACAGAGCTGCACAGAGTCCACAGAGTCCATAGATTTTACAGATGTATATAGACCTGGCTACTATTTGTTCAAATGCTTCAGACCATATTAAAAAATAGTGAAATAAAATATATATATTATTTGTACTTAATTACATGGATAAGTACTATACTATACT
>JBBPUL010001335.1:0-10123 GCA_038094675.1 Spongispora temasekensis
CCCTTATCTATGACGTAGGCAACATGAGGTTACCATGCTGCAGACATGCGGTGGTCTGGACTACGGTCTAGATGCCTTGTGTCATCCATGAGGCGATGACGTATCTCTTGGCTGTGCAGAGTCCAGAACCATGACGTCACCAGTGACGTCATACCTTAACCTTATGTGCATACTCGATATGCACCGAATCTCGTTCTCTATCCATTGCTGACCCTAGCTTGGGGTTAGGACGTTAGGTTCCTTGTGTCGTAGTTACAACATGAATTGCTTGGTGACCCGAAGAGTCTGGTTCTTAGACCGGATTGGGGTGACCCATGCAGAAGAGGTATAGTCATCATAGAAGACTACAATGTATTTGTACTTGTGGTACAATTCAACCTCAAATGACTTTAGGCTGGAGTATATCAACTCAAAAGGGGCTTTTGTGTGTGCTTTTGAGTGAGGAAAAGGGCAGTTGGATTGTTTACAAAGCTCACAACCTGGACAGATTGGGTTCCAGGAAGGGATTTCAACTTCTAGAAAATCTTTGATATGGTTCTGAGCAGCTTTAAGTACATCTTGAGAAGGATGTCCAAGTCATCTGTGCATTATCTCATAGTATACAGAGGCAATTGTTATGGTACAAGCATGAGGATGTATGGCTGCAGCATGAATCCAGTACATGGTGTCTATATCATATGAGTGAAAAGATAGGACTATTTGTCTGCTACACTTGTCAAAGATCTCAGTTAGATTTGGCAATGTCTTTAGGGTGAGACAGTTGTCTTTCAGTAGTGTGCCCATTGAAATCAGTTTGATCTAACACTGGCATATAGATTACCAGTGATAACCACACTGGTGATCAATCTAAACTACAGCAGGCAAGGCATGAGAAAGGTACATCACATACTTAGCCATTGCTCTTCTCGCTTGCATTGGTTACAACAAAAACCACGTGGTTCTGTATTTAGATTAGTCTATGTTAGCATGCTGTAGGAATGTAGGAATGTGGGTGGATGAGTGTTGTGTGTGTGTGCATGAAAATGAAATACACTACATGAAAATTTCACTAAGTCCGAAACACGATTTAGTGGTCCTATGCCACCGAAAACACCACGCTCCCACATGTTCCTGATTCAATGGAAGGGCTACACCGCCGAAGAGAACTCCTGGGTTCCAGAACAGAACCTGAAAAATGCAAAGTCTACCCTCCAGGAGTATAAGAGCCTCCACCCAAAGACCTTCTCTCCCTCAAAGCAATAGCTTCCCTGCCTCCCAAATGCCTTCTACCATCTTCGCCCCCTCACCTCTCCACTTTTCTTTTAGCATGTCTAACAATGTCTCTACCACATCTCTCTTGTCTCTCTCATCCCTGTCCGTTTCAGTACCTCCTACGGAGGACCATCCTACTTCGCCGCCGCACACCCCTTCTCCGCCGATGGCCAACGCTCCTCATCATGAGGATGCTGTGGTACTGGCAATGGACAGTCTTCCTCCTAGCCCAGGCACTACATATACCATCCCCGTCCTCGAGCCGCCCACCGACGCCCCAACCCCCATAATCTCTGTGGATATCCCCATCCATGCCCACACCCTTCGGTTCTCCGACCCCACCGACAACGAGCGCAGCACGCTCCACAAGTTCCTCACAGACCCCCATATGTTTACGGGGATTTCGGCCTTTACTGACCCCTCTTCGCTATTTTTCCTCCTTTTTATGCTCTACCTCCAGCTAGAGTGACTCCTCCACCTCTTCCAGTCGCTCATCGGCAATGACCATCGCGGCATCACCCTCGTCGGGGCCTCTATTAGAAACATCCACTCCTGAGCCATGGGACACATTTACGACATTGCCCATCAGATGGGATACCTAGAATTCATCCAGGACATTGACCAGTACCTCCGAGAAACTGCCACGGTCATGGTCCCCACCAACATCTCTATCAGGGATTTCGCCCTCCGCTCCCCATCTCCCTCACCCTCCAAGATCATTTGGGATTCGGTCCCCAGGGCTAATGGAACACCCAGTGCCTCCTCCTCTTCTGTCGACCCCATGGAAGCATTGGCGATTGACGCTCTCCAAGCCCGCTTCGATCGTATTCAAGAAGCCACAGTCCAACGTCATATCTTACAGGGAGACCTACCCTGCCCAAGTGACCACAACCGATACCGCAACTCATGCTTCGTGTGTCACAGGCTTGGACACATTTAAATTCACTGCCCCCACTACATGTGCCCGTTCTGTCACCGTCGTTCCCCCGGTCACATCCAGGCCACTTGCCCCTTCTGCAACTGTCATTCCCCACCCGCATCCTCCTCTTCCTCAGCCTCCTCTCATAGCTCTCACCACTCCCGAGGTTTCTTTCAGTCCCGCACCTCCTGAACTTCCACCCGCTCTCAACGCTCTGGCCACACGCTTCCGGTACCTCCACCTCGACCCCCGCCAGCACTAGATGAGGACGACGATTTCTGCTTTGACTCAGTCGGAGAAAGCAACATGTGTGGATCGCCCGTTGGTTCTTGCCAAGGTTTGTAGAAAAAGGTCTCACTAGGGTTTCGACCCTACTAAGGGGATAATGTTACGATCGGCCCCTTTTCTTTTTCTCTTCACTCTCTTTCACCTTGTATTACTTAAACATGCACAGCCTTTCCCTTTAGTCAGCATTCTCAGCTGTGCGTTTCTTTATCTCTTATCTCTGACTCATGCATTCCACGATGTTCTGTGTAGTTCTATCACACACAGCCTTCTGACTCATTTCACGCTGTATGTGACTCACTTCCCTTTATCTCCAGTTACCTAGTTTGGATTTCTCTCTTGTTGAGCTGTCACACGGCTTGGTCTGTGCGCAGGACTCTTTACATATAAATAGGGCATAGCACAAGCGATGTAACCTCAGCTTGAGCCTACTCGAGATAGCAATCTATTGCATCTTTGACCCTCTTGCTCCCCTTGCTCTCCCTTTGAACCACTTGGCCTCACAGCGTCTTCGCTCGAGGATACTCTACCCTCGTCTTCGACGTCGCTACATACTTGCCTAGGCAGAGTAGTGACTAGTCTCTGCACATCGCGCACAGGACCTATGCCCCTCGTCTTCGCCTCGCAGCTCTAGGTTGCGCATCGAGTCTACAGCTGACGCTACCCGCGCCTGTCGTAACACATATCAATCAACCTTGAGAGGTCAATGGCAGCAATGGTATAAGGGAATGCTGGTGGTCTATAGTGAGTGATACAGGTACCTGAAGTGTGGGAGTGATGGCAGGAGTCAACAACAGTGGATGTGCTCCTGTGCAAGGTTATTGAAGGTGAAGAAGGGTTCTTCTGCATTATTTACATGAGCTTTGCCCTTTCCTTTGCACCTATTGGCCTTGACCTATGGTGCCCTCACTGGGCTTGCAGCAAGAGACATGTTGCTGCAAGGCAGCAACTGTCATCTGTTTGACATTGTTAAGCATTATGTCAGAGTTGTCTCCAGAGGTGTTCTTGGAGTTGAGTAGCTGGGCAGCAAAGTCTGCATAATTTGGAAGTTTTGAGAGCACCAGCATCAGCTGGATCTCATCCAGAATGGCATGCCCATACTCCTTGAGAGCATTGAAGTGAGCTGTAAGTTTAGCAAATGAGCTAGCAGGATGATTATTCTCTGGAATGGAAAGAGATAACATGGTATTGAATTCTGAGTAGGCAGAAGCGATGGAAGGGAAATCATACTATGCCTTAAGCTCATTGAGTAGCTTTCAAGAAGTATTGTACTCCTGAAAGTGAGCAGCAACCTGGGGTTCAAGTCATAGCTAGATGCAGCCCAATGCCTGATTATTGCTATCATCCCATTTTCCCACCTGCTTCTTCTGTTCCTCAGTAAGCTCATCCTGAGTCTTGTTGACTTCAAGAAAGGCACCATCTTCAGTGATGATCATCTTCTTCCATGGACAGTGTACCTTGCCCCAGAGTCTCTGTGAGCAAAGATATGCAGTGATTTCCCATATTCACTTCCAGTATTTGAGGCCAGAAAGCCTTGGAATGTCCTTGAAGGTAGAAGACATGCTTGAAGGTCATTTGGGAATAAGCATCAGCATATATACCAATTTAAAGAGAAAAGGGAGTGGATGAACTGCATCACTGAATGCCCAGAGCCCTTTGGACTGGAGGGACATAGTCTCCCCTTGTCAAAAGATAATGGAGGGGTTGTTACACCTTAGGCATTACCACACCAGAGGAGTGCTAAGGTGTTTCCACATGTTAGCAACCCATGGTCCTTTACTCCTGGAGTATTGCTACATCAAAAGGAGTTTCAGGGCATTTCTGCACATCTGATAACCTTTGGTCTATTACTCCTTGAGCATTGCCACATCAAGTGAGTGCCAGGATGTTTCTGCTCACTAGCAACCTTTAATGTTCTGTGCACCTGGATAGGACCATGTGCAGCAAGTTTTAATAATGAGGGTAGTGGCATTTCTGCACGACTGTTCATTGGGGCTCATAACCTGTTTGAGGGCTGGGAAGCTCCTCATTTATATACTCACCTTTGATATCATTGAATGTTGTCAAGTGAGTTCAGAGAAAAAATATTCAAACTCCTATATTAAATCCAGCTCTGCTGGGTTTTATATATGTACAAGCGATATGAACTGTTATGACATATATTACCATTAGTACTGAGTTCTGTACATAGTCTACTTGGTTCTGCTGTTCACAATTCACCTGGTGTTATACAAAGCCTGAACTTGAGCTGGTTTTGACCTGGTTCAAGCTGGTTTGAGCCATGCAGTAGCTTGAGCTGTGAGCCAAGTTATAAAAAGCTTGAGTTGTGGTTTGAAAGTGGCTTAGTTTGTGTATGTAAGCCAAGTTAAGGTAAAGTTAATATAAGCTGATAATACTAATGATGCTAAGACCACCTTATTTGTGTTTGTTATCTCTTCTGCTGCCCTGCCCATGTACTCCAGTGCCATCAACCCTCACTGCCATGCCAACACTCCTGGTGCTGCCCAGTATGGCCCTCCAGCCTTCCCTCATACCTTAGCTACCATCAACCTCACTCAGTCCATGGAGGTTACTCCATTAATCCAAACCATGAAGGTCTTGGATCTTATCATACAATGACAGTTTGACTGGTCTGATGGTCAGCCTCCTTCTGCCTCTTATTCTTCCCTCCTCAATCACCTCAAGGAGACTAAAAGGCTTGCACTGGCAGAATATACCAGCTTTATGGAATTAGATGATGAAGACACTGTCATTATTGAGGATAAGGGGCTCAGAACTGATGAATATCTCTTATGCTACTTTAATCTTGGAGAAGCTGTGGATGACTAGTATATGTCAGATTTTCTTTGTCCATCCTATGCTGATGTGATTTTGCACATGAAATCTATCCATTCACAGAATATTGAGTATTGTAGTGTCACATATGTGTCAGATGTAGTAGATAAAAAGGACAATGCTACTACTGTATCCCACTTCATGTGTGATAACTGCAGAAATGTGAACACCAAATGGAAAGGTAAAGCAAAGGACATGTGGTTATTAGATTTTGGTGCATCCTCACACTTTATCAATGATAAAATTAATTTTGTTGAGTATCAGGAGTTCTCTCAGCCAATGTATTCCCAAACTTCATCTGGCAAGTCTCCTATTTTAGGATTAGGAACAGTTATTCTCAGCTTTCAAGGCACACCTGTGTGGTTATCACTAGTGACCTATATGCCTTAGTGCAATCTGAAGCTCATCTCAATGGGAACATTGTTGAAAGACAACTGTTTAATGCTAAAAAAAGCTCCCAATCTGATTGAGTTTTATGATAAATGTGGCAAAAAGACTATCCATTCCTTTCACATCATGTACTGGATTTGTGCTCCAGCCATACATTCTACTGCATCAAACATCACAATGTCATCAGTGGATTATGAAACAATGCACAGAAGACTTGGACACCCATTCCATGACATGCTTAAAGCTGCTTGCAAATATACAAAGGATTTTTCTGAGATTGACATACCATCTCAGAATTCTATATACTCTGGATGTGAGCTTGGTAAACAACCCAACCATCCATTCTCTTAATCAGAAGCATGGGCAACTGCCTCCTTTAAGTTAATTCACTCTGACCTTAAGTTCTTTGAGGTGGACTTGTACCACAAATACAAGTAAGTTATTGTTTCCTATAATAACTATACCTCCTCAGCTTGGGTCACCCCTATCTGGTCTAAGGACCAGATCCTCTGATTCACTAAACAATTTGTTTCCTATATGCATACTCAGTAGAATGCACAAATTAAATCATGGAAAAGTGATGCTGGTGAAGAATACACCTCCAAAGCTTTCATTTAGCACATGCATGATAGTGGGATTCACATTTGACAGTCTGCCCCTTATACACACCAGCAGAATAGATTCATGAAACAGTTAATCAGATCACTAATGGACAAGGCACAAGCAATGCACTTACGTGCTTGTCTACCACCAAATCTTTGGGAGTTTGCCATTTAACACATAACCTATATATATCTACAATCTCACCAATGTGGCCCACCTTCAATGGCCCACTCCACATAAGCTACTCAAGGGGAAGAAACCCTCAATTTAGTGCAACACCCCTTGAGAAGACCCTGGTCCTTTCCAGCAGCCTGTGATGCCACATATTCCCAGTGTCATACCTCACTCCTGTTACAAATGCTTCAAAACCACCATATTGAAACTCTTTACATTTATATAAGCATTCTGGTAATACATAATTGCTTATGTAATATGACATCACCAGGCTAGACACATAATGTGATCTAATGTCATCCCTTATCTCTTATCTATGACATCATAGTCTAGACCACCTCATGTTAGACACATGTAGCTTAGTCACACCTTATATATTTATGTAATATAGTAGAACATATATAAAGTGGCCAAGAGTTGAGCTGAGCCCCTGCTTTGACCTCTTGTGTCTTTGACCAAAGTCTCTAGCCCCTATCCCTACCTTTTCTTGTATATGTTGTTGAGGCTGAGGGTTGTATCCAAGTGTTGCACTTTGGTTACTTCAACTTCCCTCCTTCTTCTGAGGAAGATGTTGAATGCATCACCCAGAAAGGGGGGGATGCTTTAGTTGCTTTCTTGGCTTCAAAGGCCATTCCACTCTCAGATGATTCTTTTGTCAGTTATCATAACTGGCAATACATAGACATCTTAAAGCTTCTAGGTGATGAGTGTAAACTCTGGCATGAAGCATGCTTGAAAGAGCTACAAATACTTCAAGACTGTGAAGTCTATAAAGTAGTTGATCACTCCAAAGGTCACATAAAGTAACCAAAGTGAAACACTTGGATACAACCCTCGGCCTTGACTATACATGAAAGAGAACTGGGGACTAAAGACTTTGGTCAAAGACACCATAAAGAAGAAGAGATGTGAATTCTTCTAGGGTGACACCATTTACTTTTCTGGGCACTGCTGGATTTTTGTGATGGAACTCCTTAATTACAAGAGGAGCATTTGTTAAATCTAATGCAGCTTGCCAGGTCACATTGCTGACATCATATCCTTTTCATTTGACTAAATAAGAGAGATCATGTCAAGTGGAGCATGAGTCAAGGAGGTATTTGGCTTTGAATTCCTCGGATCCATTTTCAGAGATATGAATAGTGTTAGGCTTGCTGACAGGTTGACCCAGTAATTAGTACTTGAAGGGCTTGACTCATGGAATATTGACTGTGGAATGGACCTTTATCCTGCTTGGCAGTTTCAGTGTAACTGTATTTGGTGAGGTCTTCAAGATCTTAAAAGATCCAGCCCATTTCTGAGTAGCTTCACAGAAGCATAAGGCAATTATAAATGTTCTGTTGATAACCAGACAGAATCGCTGATAGAATATTCTGGTGCAGTAGAGCACTTCTTTTCTGCCTGTACTTTCATTTTTTCTGCATTTGCTTTGAGTGATTGCTCAATCTCTGCATGTGCTTTCCTGTATGGGATATGAACTGCCCAGCAGTGGAGGATGATTTGAGAATTTCAAATCTCATACACAACATGCAATTCCACATTACTGAGAAAGAGACACTACCTGTAGCATGTGTGACTATGTTATTGCATGCAAATTTGGCCAGTTTGACATATTCTGGCCAAGATTCCTGATCTTTGGACATGTAACACCTTAAATACTGTGCAAGATTATGATTTACATGTTCTGTTTATCTGTCTATTTGTGGATGATTGTTGTAACCTTATTCAAACTCGCCTTCTTTTTCTCATCACAATGGTGTGGCACACCGCATTATGTAATATGACGTCATCAATGACGTCAGGAGTCTGGACTCCCTTATCTCTTATCTATGACATTATTAGTCTAGACTGCCTCATGTTAGACACATGTAGCTTAGTCAGACCTCATGTATTTAATAGTAGTAGAACATATATAAGACAGGCCAAGAGTCAAGCTGAGCCCCAGCTTCGACCTCTTGTGTCTTTGTGACCTAAGTCACAGTCCCCCATCTTAGTTCCTTTTTCTTGTGGTTAGTAGAGGCCAACGGTCGTGTCCTTGTTAGGTCACTTCAATGATAAGCAGTGGACAGTTTTTGTTCAATTGTTAATAATTTACATAGTTCAATTGTAAAGGCAGAGGAGAACTGTGGTCCTCGATCTGATATGATGCTTCTGGGAAGACCATGCTTGCACCACACATGATCTTGAAATAGAACTGCCAGTTTCTTAGAATTGATGGTTTTCATGCATGTCACAAAAACAACTTCTTTCAAGAATCTGTCAACCACTATGCAGATGGAGCCTACTCCATTTACTGTGGGGAATCCAGATATGAAATCGATGGAAATATCCTGTCAGGGATGTTGGGGAATGGAAAGAAGAAGTAAATTTCCAGCCAGTGGATGTGAGGTAGCTTTCAATTGAGTGCAGATTTGGCAACAATCAATAGTGATACTCACAGCTGAGTCTGAGGGCTTCTGACAGGCTTCTGATGTAATAAATAATTTCTCTGACTGGTTTTGAAAGTGCATCTGGAATGGTGGGTATGGTCTAGCAATTTAGGCAGAGCCTGAACCTTATCATGCCAGTATATCGAACACGACATTCAACCAGAGGCATTGTCAACGGAGCCGCAAGTCCCTGCCAGCACATACTAGCAACTCCCAAATCTGCTGCCTCCAAATCCTACTAGGGGCCGCCGTGGCGGCCGAGGTTCCAGAGCTCAATGCCCCTCCCAGATACAAGTCCAGACCCCTCTGCCCTCTGATGCTTCATCCTCAAATGCTCGGTTCACCATCCACTATACCACCCACCAAACGAATCTGCTAGTTACCTGGTTCAAGGAACATAGCACTGATTCTTTTTTCAGAGAATAAGGCAGAGAAGGCAAACCATGACCACACCATCCCTACAGAGCGAGCATTGGGAAAGGACAAGACAGCCATCCAGATGGCAATCACCCAATCAATCTTCAGCAATGACCCCATATGGAGAGATATCTTTGCAATACCAGCAGACCACAAGAAGTTTGGACTGTCAGTTGGGAACCGCATCACATAGTAAGTCATGATCGCTGCCACACACATTTTACTGACATTGTCCAGTCTTCGAAAATTGTTCATTGAAAGTTACAAAAAACTGCACGAAACGGGCCAAGGTATCCAGCCTAGAGATGATGCAGTCAACCTGCAAGAACAGGTTGCCTCCACATTCCCCTGGTACAACGATCTCTTTCCCATCTGGCGAAGCATACCAAACTTCACTCCAACCCTCGTCAACTCAAAACCGGGCCAGAATCGCGACTTGCAATTTGTACGGGTTGTGGTCGCCAATCTCTCTGCCGTCATGCCACCTCCCTCTGGCTCTGCTGGCCACAACTCGGGCCCTCATACCATTGAGCAGCTTGACCCTCACCTTGACCCTCACCTTGATCCTCGCCTCAGTGCCCTTGCGCTGATTTTGAGGCATATGCCATGCACCACCTCGACCCTCACCCCGGCCCCCCTCGTGTTGAGGAGCAGCTTGACCCTCGCCTTGGTCCCTCCACTGGCAGCGGTCCCTCTGACTCGGCACACTACATGATTGACCCCCACCTTCAAGCTCAACGCCCGCCAGCACCTCCGATGGACATGCAACTCAAAGATCTGCCTCTGCCTCTGCCTCTGCCTCTGCCTCTGCCTCTGCCTC
>JBBPUL010001336.1:0-10114 GCA_038094675.1 Spongispora temasekensis
TTTAGCAAACTCCTTCAAAAATATATTCCAGTAAGCCACTACATCCTCCCATTCATGACCATCAATGTAGATTCCTTTTTTCACCTCTTTTAGCTTATATCCAAGCTTAGCAAGCCATTGATGTGCTGTACATTCAGAGATTTTCTGCCCTCCAGCATCGAAGCTCAACGATGGTATAATAACCCTGTTGACCTTTTTCATCAAGTAAAGTGGGGTTATCTGACAGTTATGGTGAATAATTTATTTTATGTTTGGTCAATTGCTTACCTTGCCATTGGCAAGTACTGTTAGATATTGTTGCACTGCAGCTGTGATCTGCTCATTGTTCAATAATGTTGAGTAAGTGTAATGCTGGCCTTTGCTCACAGGCAGCAATATGCAGAAACATTCAACATAGCTGTACAGGCTGCAGATCTTCCATTCCATATATGGTCCCTTTCCAATTGATGCAGCAATAGTGCAACTTGCTTTATGCTTTGGGTTTTTCACCTTTGGGTTACACTGATACTTTATCCACAGTTCAATGAATTGCATGAGCATATTGAGATGAAACAGTGATGTAAATAACTTGTATTTCTTGGCCTCATCCATCAGTTTCTTTGTTGTTGCAAGAATAGATTCACTACATGCTTCATCAGTGTCTTCATCAGCATCTGTTGTGTCAAGAAAGTCAGTAGCCAGCTCTATGACACTATTGCCACTGTAACCAGGAATCTTGCCTGTGATCAGTGATCCTGCCAGTGCATTGCTCTCTGAGTCAGCCCAGAGCTCAGGCTCAGGCTCAGTTACACTCTCATGTGTCAAGGTGATGTTAATGAGGTTTGAAGGTGGCTTAGGACTTGACACCATAGCAGAACATGGACTCAGACTTCTAGAGACAGCTTGACCTGATTTGTCATGGCCATGAGGCTGGAAGAATGAAGTGATCTTGTGGTTATTCTTTGCAGCTTCATGCAAGTTTCACTGCCAAAGGTATGCAGAGGTTTGTCCTATCCCTGAGTATGTTGACATTGACCATTTTGGTAGTTTTACAGGCATGTTTTGCTGTCAAAAGCATTGGAACATATTATTCTTTGACATGGACAAGACCTACAGAGTGCAGGATATCTGCCCAAAATTTCTGTACTGCCATTGCAGCCTGGTGAGCACACCTCTCAATATAATCATCAGTTTTCTTGACTGCCTCGAACTGATCAAGTGCTTCTCTGAAGTCATCTAAGTCACCAGTATATCTTTTCTTGCTGGAAGTATATGCTATGACTTCAGAATCTGAGTCTAATTGATCCTCATTTTTAGTATCTCTAAGTTTATCTTCAATGTTACTGTCATTCAGCTTGCTGAATGACAGTTCATTCTGCCTGGTTTAAAGATCTGTATTAGAATCTTCTTCTTCTAAATCTCACTCTGGCTGATAAGTGGGGTCAAGCTTAATCTAAGGAGGTTTTCAATGAAGCCATTGTTGAAAACCTTGGCTCTGGTGCTTGGTATGGTGCTGTCATTTCGTCAGTCGAGCTATAGTTATACTTTGTCAAATTTCAGTTGAAAAGTAAATGATTACATAATACATGTGGTTTTTCCAAAGTGTGGATTAATGCAAATTTGATCAAGTTTCAGTCCTAAAATATAATTGGAGCATATTTGGGTCAAAATTGCAGCCTTGGCAGAGGTGCCACCTCTGAGTGCTTGCTACTGTATCACTGCTCCAAACCTTTATAATTGCCTCTCTGATTGGCAATTTAGAGAAACCTTGCTTTGCTACTATGACTGAGTCTACATCCCTGAACCCAACTGGCTTATCATTATCTTCCATGCCTATGACCACCCTTCTGCCAGACACTCCAGCTATCTTAAAACCTGCCAACTCATGGCCCATAACTTCCAGTGGCCTGGCCTTACTGCTTAGGTCCACTGCTACATCAAAGGATGTGCCCTCTGCTAGTAAAACAAGGTGAATATCCACCCCACTGCTCCCCCACTCTCTCCAATTAAATCCCTTGCCTCTTGCCCCTTCCAGCAAGTTTTATGTGAATCATTGCCGAGGTGTCATAACCCTTTTTTTTTTCACAAAGTCTACCATCACTAGGGCCTCTATGACAAGATCATCTTTAATCATGGCCCACAATTTGCTTCTACCTTTGCTCGAGAGCTTAGAAGGCTCTTGAAATATGACCTCTCTTTGTCCACTGTGTACCACCCTTAGTCTGATGGAGAAACTGAGTGTGTCAACCAGGAGGTTGAAATGTACCTTCAGATCTTCTGTGGAAACAACCCAACCATGTGAGCAGATCACATCACTGACACAGAATTCATATATAATTACCATCCTCACATCATCACTGGCAAATCACCATTCTACCTCATGTATGGCTTCGGACCCCATGCCCTCCCCATGATCCTTACAGAAACACTGCTTTCAGCCCTGAAAGAATGCCTCAAGGCCTTATCCACAGCAAGAGATGAGGCACTTGCTATACACAACTTGAAACTTGTATGCCAAGTAATGGCATCTCAAATATGCCACACCTTCACTTCTTTTGCCAAGGGAAATAAAGTGTGGTTAGAAGCAAAAACCTCAATTGCCACATTATAAACCTCAAATTCACACCCAAAAGAGAAGGACCCTTCATTATCACAAATGTCCTATCTCTTCTAATGTATAAACTCTAACTCCTCATAACTTGGAAAATACACCCCATATTCCATGCTTCTCTCTTATTGCCCTATCATAAAAATAGTGTCCATGGTCTGAACTTTCTGGCTCCACCCCCAGAACTTATAGAAGGTGAGGAAGAATATGAGATAGAAAAAGTCCTATGCCATAGAGAAACAAATCACTCCCACATGTTTCTGATCCAATGGAAGGGGTACATGACTGAGGAAGACTCCTGGGTCCCAGAACAGAACTTAAAAAATGCCAAGTCTACCCTTCTGAAATATAAAACCCTCCACCCAAAGGCCTTCCCTTCTCCTAAGCAATAAGCTTCTTCCTCCTGCAACACCCTTCACTTGCTTCCTCCCTTGTTATCTCCACTTCTATCTTATCTCCCTTGTCCCTGTCCATTTCATTACCTCCTATGGACCTAGCTAGCATGATGTTAAACTGTGATGGCTGTCCCCTCCCTTGTCCTCCCTTGTCCTTCTCAGCACTTCATCCTGGCCAAAGCCTTTGCCAGTCATCTCTATCCTTGCAACCCATGCTGCCCTACTACAGCAGAGATTGGTAGTTTAAAGTCCTCATCTCTAGTCTTTTCTTGGATCCTTCTTGCTACATCTATACCCCCTTGTCCTCATGTTATGTCCTCACTGCTTCCACACATGAGTCTCCATAAACTATACTTCCCTTCCCTCATTACCCTCCCCTACCATTGATCAATCATCTTCACATCACCATATCTTATGATCCACTGTGTCAGATTGTTCTATTTCTATACCTCCAGAATTCCCTTGTCAAGTGCTTTTCATCACGCTAATAATCTCCCTGGTCACTCCATATCTTCCCGAGTTATCGCTGGTTCTTTCCCCTATCACCATACTCTTGGATTTTTGACATCATTTTATCTGGGATTTTGTTTCATTGGGAACTCAACCCTTACTAAGGGGGTAATGTTATGATTGGTCTGTGGCCCCTATTTCTTTTTCTTGTCTCAGCTGCAGTGCCTCCCTTTGTGCCCCCAGATGCCTCACCAGCCATCTTTGCTGATTTATCCATGCCTCACTGGTCATCCTACCAGTGTATACCCATACCCATTCCCCTGGGCCTATAGTCACTGACACTGTGTGTCATTCTATTTCACTGTTGTCTCTTTGCCAACCTCTCTCATTGGCTTATACTGCTTCTCTCACTTTGGACCCCTTCCTTTAGCACTGCATGCCCCTTTTCTCTTTTGTTTCACTCTATTGCTTCTGATACCTCATGTCACTTATACTTATCTCAGGTATTTCACCCAAGCTTCTCTTCTACTGCTCCTGCAGTCCTCATGCTACAGCACCTTTTCTTCTGATCTTCTTCACTGTGCATTAGCTTCTTATTTCTAATCTGCAGTCTTCTTCTTACTCATTCTTACTGCAGATTACTCATAGATGCTTACCTCTTTTCTTTTTATGTCTTCCTTTGTCTTTGAGGCTCTACCTAGGCCTGGTCTATGTGCATCCCTGCACATATATATAGAGGTGTAGCACAAGCAGTGTAACTCCAGCTTGAGCCTACTCAAGATAGCAATCTATTGCATCTTTGACCCTCTCATTCCTCCTTTGCTCTCCCTACATCAGCAAACTAATTCTGTCTGTCCAACTCTATTCAGCTCTATCCAGAGCTAGACAGAGCTAGGCAGACAAAGTTAGTTTGCTGATGTAATGGCCTTACAGCATCTTGGCTTGAGGATACTCTGCCTTTATCTTTGACATCACTACATACTCACCTAGGCAGAGTAGTGACCAGTCACCTCACATCACGCTTGGAACCTACACCCCTCATCTTTGTCTCACAGCTTTAGGTTGTATATTGAGTCTATGGCCAATGCTATCCATGCCTGTCATAACAAATACTTTACTTGTATAATTGATTCATCAGCTGGTATAACATGTAATATGTAAGAGTCTAATAGAAGATTTGTTTATTGTCTGCCAGTGTAATATATTATGATGCTAAACTTTTTAACATTTTGGCAGGCCTCAAATGATGGATGAGCCAATCAAAAACAATACATATATTGTACAACACTTATCACTTGATGTTTAAATACATTTTCACACCTGTAGCATAAAGCACAGTCTTTACTATTCTCATTTCAATTTCAACCAATCCAACTGAACTAACAGCTTTCACTATATCCACTGCTGCAATCACAGCTTTACATCCTAATCAATTTTATAACTACTTGACTTCTTACTTTCTTTCACCAGCCTCTTTGCTTATAATCTTCTGAATCTATCTGTCTAATTCAGCTCCAATTAATTTAATATAGATGACTATCAAATAATTAAAACAATTCCTATTTTATCTGTTGGTATTGTCAATGTTCTCCTTTTCTATGTAGTACAGTAAGCCAAATCCAACTCTATCAATTCTATTTAGTGTATCAATGTTATCAATATTGTAGTAACCACTTATCTTCTTTCACTTTGAGCAGTTATATACTAGGCTGAAGTCAAATCAGAAAGAGTTTTTATAATACTAAAAGCCAAATGGTCATCAATAAAGCTTATATGCTATTAGGAGTGTTATCATGATTAGGCTTTGTGATTAACTTTGAAACTCATGACAGACTCACTCATCTTTCAGCATATACAATAAAGTGCAAAACTATTACTATGCCTAACCTTGAAATAGAGTGTAAAACATCCCACAAACACTTGTGGAAATTTCACTTCACTTTGAATAAAGTACAAATCCTCAGCTACAACTTTCTTCTCAGGGTCATGTGATTTGGGTCCCACACTGCAGAGATATATTATTTCAAAACTGTAATACTATTATAACAGTTTTGTATATTTTGACATTTTTTATTCTGGATAAATTAATACTTGGTATAGACTCCCTTTACCTTAATAACTGCCTTAATTCTTCTAGGCATGCTCTCTATCAACTTCTGACACTCCTCTACTAGCATCTTCTTCTAATCAATCTGAACTCTTTTATAAAACTACAGAGAATTTAGCAGTTTATACTTTAAGATCTGAAGGTAAAGGTCTTCATCCATTCTATCATCAATTTTGGTAACACAGCTAACTTTCTGCCAAATCATACTATCATTAGAGAATATCCTTTAAACTTGACTATTTCTTCTGTTAAATTTTTTTTTTTTTAGAAAATTCATAATGTTATTGGCCATGATGGCATTTGCTAATAGCTAGATTATTGGAGGGTCAAGCTATATCAGAGGAGTGGCCTCACATCTCATTGAGTTTGCTTGCCCAAACTCAGGTCCCCAAAATCTCCTGGATATAGTCAATCACCTTGTCTGACAGTTTGTCACCAACTACAAACTAATGCAAACTCACTGGCAGCCAAATACAGTGAGGTGCAAAACTATTGCAATGCCTAACCTCAAACCAGGGTGCATAGCACCCCACAATCACTTGTGGGAATTTCACCTTGCTTTGGTGGGAACAAATAAAGTACATACCATTGGGTACAACCTTGTCTCCAGGGTCATGTGATTTGGTTCACACACTCCCAAGATACATCCATTTCAAAACAGTAATACTATTGTAATAGTTTTGCACCCTTCACTCAGCACATTGAAATCAAGTGTAATGTGGTTATAAACAGTTTGGTCCATACAAACAAAGATACACATAGTAGGAACATGTCTGAGTTTAAAATAGTTCACACACATCTTTGTTTCCAGCCACAACCATTATGAGATCCATCTCTTCTACTCAGAAACACACCATCCTCTCTATGCTTAATGCTGGTCAATTTGCCATCTCCATTGCATCCTCTACTGGTCTTCATGTGTCTACCATATCCAGAATATGCTCTAAAGAGTGTTCTGAGCTTCAGAAGGCTGCTAGAGGGCATCTATCTAAGCTTTTCTCTGCCAATATCTGCCATGCTATTCATCTCATCTCCTTTGGAAAGGCAGAGAATGCTGTTCAGGTAACTAAGGCACTCACCAATATAGTCAACCAGCCTCTCTCTACTTTCACAATACACAGACACCTGAAGAAGACTGGTATGAAAGCTGTGGTCAAGTCAAATGACCTCTTCTTTTAGCCAAGCATCATAAGGCTTATCTGGACTTTGCTTATGCTTATAAGGATTAGACTCTGGATGACTGGAAGAAGGTAGTATGGTCTGATGAGACCAAAATGAATCACCTAGGATCAGATGGGTGCAAGTGGGTGTGGGAAAAGGTAGGGGAAGGGCTCAGTGATAGGGTGATAGAAGGTACAGTCAAGTTTGGAGGAGGTTCTTTGATGATGTGGAGGTGTATGACTTGGCAGGGAGTTGACTATGCTACCAAGATTGATGGTAGGATGGATAAAGACCTTTACCTTCAGATTTTGAAGAATAAACTGCTAGATTCTCTACAGTTTTATGTTCTTGATCCTTCTGACATCATCTTTCAGCAGGACAATAACCCCAAGTACACTTGTAAGAAGGTGAAGGACTGGCTTCAGGAGCAGGATTTTCACACCATGGTATGGCCTGCACAGTCTCCTGACCTTAACCCCATTGAGCATCTCTGAGATTACCTCAAAAGAAGACTAGCAGATCATGAATCCTCTTTCTAAGAGGATTCATGAATTGTGGGAGAGAATTCAGGTTGATTGGGAGGGGATACCAGCTGAGGAGTATCAGAAGTTGATAGAGAGCATGCCTAGAAGGGTTTAGGCAGTTATCAAGGCAAAGCTATACCAAGTACTAATATACCCAACATACCAGAAGGTGCAAAACTATTGCAATGGTATTGCTGTTTTGAAATGGATGTATCTTGGGAGTGTGTGAACCAAATCACGTGACCCTGGGACAACATTGTAGCCAATGGTATGTACTTTATTTGTTCTCACCAAAGCAAGGTGAAATTCCCATGAGTGATTGTGGGGCACTGCATGCCCTGGTTTGGGGTTAGGCATTGCAATAGTTTTGCACCTCACTGTAAATCATTTGATCTTATTCTGGAAGATGTGAGGAAGGTAAGCATATATAGTTTGAGCCACTTCAATGGCTATTGATATATTTTCAGAAAAGATAAAAAACTTGAGTGGTGGAGGATCTCTCACTTCCCATCCATTTAGAATCAGAAATGCAAGATCAGTAAAAGTATGCAGGGAGGCTTGGATTATTTAACACTGAACTTTATGTTTGACTGGTCAGTGCTATGATAGATTATAATGATATTCTGTAGACAAAGCAGTTGTTTAATATCAATTAATGCTTAAAATGATAGAGAGTGGATATGATAAGAAAGAGTCTATTGGATATGATATGTTATATCTCAGTCACCTAAGTTTTTGTTTTCTGGGTAGAATTCTCTCCAGGTACTGACACAATGTGCTTCATTAATTATAAAAGCAATAATATATGCAGTAAAGTAAGACTTTTTGAGCAGCTGCTCAAATCCACCACCATCCTTCATAATCTGCTTTGGGCTAAATATCACAATATAATAGCTTAGGTTTTCTATAGCCTATAATATTATGAGTGTACTTTAGTAGAACCTAATAGCCTAGTGCAATCTTACATGAGTCATGACATATCTGGAAGTTTGAACACATTGCCATCTCTGCATGTCAAGATTGCTCAAATATCTAAGTGTTTTGACATTTTGTTCACCAAGGAGATTTAGTGGCATAATGACAATATATATATTTGTTTGACTAAATAACAGGGGCATCCAGAATATAAGTGTTTTTCCTTTGCATATGCCTGCTATGCAAATAACATCCTTATCTCAGGACAACAGGGATTAAGCCACTTGCTGCTGCTAAAGTAAGGCCAATGGCCAAAGGTGGCTTGAAGCTTTTGTCCAAGCACAAATTTGTATGAGAATGGGGATTACCAGACTTAACACCCTCTTTATTTAGCATTAATGGGGTTGGTTACTTAGTAGTATCTCACATAGTACAAAGTTTACATGTCCTTTACAACATAAAGTGTAAAGATATTATAATCATATCTAGTAATATTTTACTTTTTTAGATTCCACAGGTTATGTGTAGTGATGGCACATTATTTACAAAAAT
The DNA here is from genome assembly GCA_038094675.1 of Spongispora temasekensis. NCBI lineage: Eukaryota > Fungi > Basidiomycota > Agaricomycetes > Boletales > Boletaceae > Spongispora > Spongispora temasekensis. Next base: position 8,692 of record JBBPUL010001336.1, read on the forward strand.
TTTCTTTCAGCTGCTATAGAGGATATCTAAGTATTGAATTTTTCAGACTTCTGAGATTCCAAGTTTCCAAGTGCACAGCCAAAACAAGCACAATATTGAAGCAAAGATTTAAGTAGCCTTCAAGCCCCACCAAATCCTCTGGTGTCATCTGATCCCCAACTATATTTATATACTTGCAGCATTTCATAAGTTCTTGATATGGCATCTAGCAGCTGAAGCTGCTCACTCTTATCTCATGGGCTGAGTTAGTTGTATCTGATAGCCACTAGCAGCCTTGAGGATGAATCAATGGCTTTTGTTGATTCTACTCAATATTTTCCAAGATATGTATCACTAATTATGCTTGAATAGTGCATTGAGATTGTTAGCCAATTCCCAATCAATGGCCTGGATGTGTTATGCATTCCTTTCTGTTCTAATAACTATTGTTTGTCATCCCAGAAGTATAAAAGAAGTGCTTGCAACTTTGCTGTTTGTTTTTGAACCTCTACTCTACTCCCTCATGCTCTTTCCATCTTGTGTCTATCCTGGATCACTGCTTTTCTTGCTCACCCACTTCATTTGTGTTTTTGATGTATATTCTTCTCTTTTATATGCTCAGGTATATATATTTTATGGCAGCTAGTTTATTCAGATAGTCTACAGAAGATTTAAAAAAGAAACATTTCAAAGGCTTGCAAAATAAGTCATTATTCTGCAAGACCTGCAAAACCTCATAAACTTTCTCAGCATGCTAAGCACAAGACAATCTGGTTGTGAAAATGATAAGATTGTCCAAATGAGCACCAGTGCCATTATAGTAATCATGAAACAAATTGTCTATCATCACCTTCCTTTATGTGGATATTTGTATAACCTCAATGAAGATCTAGTGTGGTAAACATATCAGCACTATGAAGCTGATCAACTAGTTGATTAATATTAGGAAGCAGATATGTGTTGGTAATAGTACCCTTATTTAGATAATGATAGTCCATTACCAAATGTTTTTGCCATCTTTTTTCAGAATAAAGAATATGATGCCATCTGGGGCAATTTAAAGAAACAAATATATCTTTTTTTCCAATTCTCCATCAAAATGTACAGATCTCCAAAAGTTTAGTTTGTGACATTGGGATCACTTTGCCCTTTTTGGAGACAAAATCAGGTTGCAAATCAATTGTGTGATCTCAAGTCTTATGTAAAGGCATCTAGGTAGATTTCTGTTCTGATAGTTGGACAACTCTACTGGGAGTTTCTTCTTAAGAGATTCTTATTCCATCAAGGACAAAGTGTATAAAGATAAATTAGATGCTCATTAATTACAAATATTGCCACATCTATCAAAAGCTAATATGTAAATGCTTCTTTCAGGTTATGCTGTGCAAGGAACTTGTAATCTAAGAAAACTGCATTTGTAGCTAGATTCAAAACATAGAGGCAC
>JBBPUL010001338.1:0-10104 GCA_038094675.1 Spongispora temasekensis
GAAATGGATGTATCTTCATAGTGTGTGAACCAAATCACATGACCCTGGGGACAATGTTGTAGCCAAGGGTTTGTACTTTATTTGTTCCCACCAAAGCGAAGTAGAATTCCCATGAGTGATTGCGGGGTGCTTCATGCCCTGGTTTGGGGTTAGGCATTGCAACAGTTTTGCACCTCACTGTAGTACGCTGAGACTGTAGATCTTACGGAAGAGTCTACTATTCCATCGGATTGCACTGCCTGAAACAGCTGCACTGACCCACTATGTGCGAAAGGGATTGATCGTTATTTCTTGGCGACTAGGCGTGTCCTCTCGAATGAGGTCTATGCCCTAGCAAAGCGAACCAAGTAATGCACCCGACATGCGCAGCTCAAACAGTTTTGTATAGGAGTTGTTGTCTCCTAGCTATCACATAGCAAACACATTCCCGATAGAATGATGACCACTTTACGCCTGTGGATCAGCTTTCCGACAGCGAGTAAGAACGACGAGCGGGGCGCTTATGTATCTAGCATGAACAGAGGCAGACGTAAGGGGCAGCTTCGACCTAATGAAGTGACCTAACCAGGACACTACCGTCAGCCTCTACTAACCACGAAAGAAAGGGACTGAGGATGGGGGACCACGACTTAGGTCACAAAGACACAAGAGGTCGAAGCTGGGGCTCAGCTCGACTCTTGGCCTGTCTTATATATGTCTACTACTATTAAATACATGAGGCATTAGTAAGCTACATGTGTCTACCATGAGGCAGTCCAGACTAATGATATCATAGATAAGAGATAAGGAGGTCCAGACCTCTGATGTCATTGATGATGTCATGTCACATGATCGGTCTAGACCAGTGATGTCATATTACATAATACGGTGTGCCACACCATTGAGATGAGAAAAAGGAGGTGAGTTTGAATACGGTTTACAACAAAATGTATCATCTATTACCTCAAAGAGATGATGGATTGGGCAATCTGTTGTAAATGCTTCAAAATCCCTATATCAAATGTAATGCACACATGATTATGTAATATGATGTCACAAGGCCAGACCCATCATGTGATATGATGTCATAGTCTAGACCACCTTGTACAGTGAGGTGCAAAACCATTGTAATGCTTAACTCCAATGGGGCACACAGCACCCGCTATCACCCGTGGGAATTTCACTTTGATTTGGTGGGAACAAATAAAGTACATACCATTGGCTACAACTTTGTCCACAGGGTCATGTGATTTGGTTCACACACTCCCAGGATATACCCATTTCAAAACAACAATACCATTGTAACAGTTTTAATTTACAAGTTTAAATCAAGTGCTAGCCAATGGTATGTACTTTATTTGTTCCCACCAAAGCAAAGTGAAATTCCCACAGGTGATACTGGAATGTGCAGTGCCCTAGTTTGGGGTTAGGCATTGCAACAGTTTTGCACCTCACTGTAGATGTATTTAATATACAGAGTAGCATATATATATAAAGTGGCCAAGAGTTGAGCTGAGCCCCAGCTTCAACCTCTTATGTCTTTGATCAAAGTCTCTAGCCCCCCTTTATCTTCTTCTTGTGTGTGTTGTTGAGGCCAAAGGTCACGTTTAAGTAGCATCCTACTTTGGTCACTTCACAATCACATATTTATGGACCATTGGATGACATCAGAAGCACTATAGGGTACATAGACATGGATGGAAACTCCAATGAGGATTAAAGTGCCATATCTGACTATGTGTTTCTACTGAATGGAGGGCTAATCTCTTGATCCATCAAGATGCAAGAAATCATCACACTGTCAATAACTGAAGCTGAATACATTGCCACAAATTACAATGCATGCCATCAAGGAGGCAATATGGCTACACTCCCTCCTGGATAAACTTTTTGAGACTATTATTGAGCTGACCACCCTCTATTATAACAGCCAATCTGCAATTGTGCTCACAAAGGACAGCAAATCCCATGCATGTACCAAGCACATCAACATCTGATATCATTTCCTTTGCTACATCATTGAAAATAAGACTATTAACATTGTCTACTGCCTGATGAATGATATGATTGCCAATATGCTTACTAAAGCACTCCTGAATGCAAAAGCAAAACACTTCACCATGGGGCTTGAACTATGCCCAGCTTGAAGAGGGAGTGTCAGAAAGTGTCAAGACATTATATTATATCACTATAAGTACACATTTACATTAGCTATGGTAATACAGACTACAGTGATCTCCAGTCTCTTGAACCAATCAACCTCCACACACACAATTCATATCAGGCTCACAATATAAGCACTGTAACTTGTAAAGCATGTACAGTTACTACAGTATATACATAAGAGACTGTGAAAATTAATAGAGGCCTATACTATTATCTGTTCATGAGTAATTGCTAAAAGAGTATGTGAAAAGAACTATTTGTATGCTGTATGAGTGGGGTTTAGCTATATATGACAGTTTTATGCCATAAAAATTTGACAATCAATTTTTCTTAACAGTGATATATTATTAACTAATGAGACAGCTTGCCAGCAACATGCTAAATGATTATACATTTTGTTCATTTATCTTGTCTTATCAGTTCACGATTAGATCTCCAATAAGACATCAGGTATTGGTGACAAGCAACCATCAGCACAATTTTCATTCTATTGTACTCATTCAGTACCAATGGTTGGTCATGCATATATATATATTTCCTCCCCATCGGCACATATCATGACCATAACTATGATGTTATGTCAATTATCATCACATTGCTGATGCTGCATCTGTTTCTTTGCAGCACTAATGACTTGTTGGTTTTGGTCAACACCTGATTAAAATACACTTTTATTGGCTGCCCAATAACAATCCATCTTGATGTTATAGGCCCTCATGGTATTACCAAGTAAGTTGAAACAGACCTAATTTGTATGTTTATTGACAGCTCATTCATAAGCAGAGTCAAGTGAAGAACTCCAGAACTATTAGATTTGTGTGTGGTGACATCACAAGAATTTACCAGTCCAATTCTTCTCTACATCCATCACTAGTAAGCCATTCTGGGTTTGCTTTGCTGCAAGAAGTGTATTAACATGCTATTTTAGAGAACCATGATTAAGTAATAAAAAATCCTTGCACAGCATAGTCAAGCATAAAGTTAATCACTTGATTCTCTTCTTCTGAGGTAAGCCAGGAATTTTGTTGCATGTTGTATTCTTTACTGCTGCAACCCCCATTTGGCCATCATTCCATAGTAGCATGGCTCACCACCATCCTAGTGCATCCTGGTTTTGTCTTCCACCTTTCTTCCACTTCTTGGCAAATCTTCTGATGACTTCTCTTCCTCTTTGAGAATTACATATTTTGACTGCTTTAGTAATGGCTTCTTCTTGCTGCTCAGATTTCAGTTGCTTTTTCTTGTTGATAGAGTATAGTGACCTCAAAAACTCTTTCCATACTAACTCTAATGGCAGTGCATGTAGCGCACTGCCAATTACTGTGGGAATTTAGCTTAGCTTGGGTGGGGATATAAATAGAACATACTCTTGGCTACAAATTCGCTCCCTGTGTCATGTGATTTGGTTCACACACTATAGAGATATGACCATTTTAAGACAGCCATGTTATGGAAAGTGTTACAATTGGCCCCTTTTCCTTTTTCCTTTGCTTCTTTTTGTCTTGTATTACTTAAATGCGCACAGCCCTTCTCCTTAGTCAGCATCCATGGTTGTGTGTTTCCTTATCTCTTGTCGATGATTCATAAAGTTCCGTGATGTTCTATGTAGTTCTATCACGCACAGCCTTCTGACTCATTTCGCGCTGTGCATGACTCATTCCCCTTATCTCCAGTTACCTCATTTGGGTTTCTCTCTTATCGAGCTGTAGCACTGCTTGGTCTGTGCACAGGACTCTCTACATATAAATAGGGTGTAGCACAAGTGGTGTAACCTTAGCTTGAGCCTACTCGAGATAGCAATCTATTGCGTCTTTGACCCTTTCGCTCCCCTCTGCTCTCCCCTCATACCACTTAGCCTCACAGCGTCTTTGTTCGAGGACATTTAACCCTTGTCTTCGACGTCGCTACATACTCACCTAGGCGGAGTAGTGACTAGTCTCTGCGCATTGTGCTCAGGACCTACGCCCCTCGTCTTCGCCTCACAGCTTTAGGTTGCACATCGAGTCTATGGCTGACGCTATCCATGCCTGTTGTAACAAAAGGCTCAAGCTCTTCGAAACGCGACTACCATTGTTGTAGATCACAGCCATTTCGACCCCTCCGTCACCATTGAAGCAGTGCCCCCACCCACCACCACCACCTATCACAACCTTGTCCTCTTGGAGGTCTACTATGCCCCCTAGCCCCAGCTCCGGAACTGCTACACCCCCCTCACCACCCAGCCCAAACCCCATGCCCCCCATGTCCTTGAAACCCACAGAACTTCGCCTCGCCCAACCCCAGGCCTTCTCAGGCAAACAACGTGATGCCATGCCTTGGCTTCACTCAGTTCAATGGTACCTCGCTGTCAACATTGACATCTACTCCACAGACAAGAAAAAGATAGGTTTTGCCCTGTCATTCATGAATGATGGAAGATACCTTTATGGAGGAAAGCATGTGAGGAACGAACATGGTCCTAGGATCTTGGGATGAGTTCATCAAAAAGTTCAAAGCTCACTTCAAGAGCCCCAACACTGCCGCTAACACCTTGACCTGGCTCGCTACCTATTGCGTTAACGAGCGACGTGACGGGACCTTCCAGCCATCTCTTAGCCAATATATCTCTGAGTTTCGCAACCAGGTCAGCCTGGCAGGACTCAATGAGGCAGCCACCATCTGCCACTACTTCTCCACAGGCATCCCTCCCTCGCTCTCAGAAAAGGTGTACCTTATGGACACCATCCCTACCACCATTGACGATTGGATCAAAAATGCCTCTCGTCTCGACGACCAGCACAAATGTGCTAAACTTGTTGCTCGTCAGCACAAGCACTCCTCAACCCCCACCTTCGTCCCTCACCCCACTCAAACCCCTCGTGACAAAGATCCCAATGCCATGGATGTGGATGCTATCTGCATTCCAAAACTCACCCCTAAAGAGTGAGAACACTGCTTCAAACAAGGACTTTGTCTCTGATGCAGGAAATCGGGCCACTTCTCTAACAAGTGCCCGACCTTCAAAGATCTTCCCCCATGCCCAAAAGCCGACCGAAAGGTCGCCAAAGCTGAAGAAGAGATACCTGGTCTCATGGACGAAGACGATGATGAAGACGTCCACATAGAAGCAGTGGGAACTAAGGATTTTTGAAAGGGAGGACTTCTTCAATGCAAGTACCTCCCCAATGTTTTGTTTCTTATGCACCTGTACTAGTATCCACATCAAATAGAGCTCTGCATATCTCCATTCAGCTTGTGGTACCCTTGCACACCATGAAAGTCATCGACTCCCCCGCTCTCATTGACTCTGGAGTGGAAATCTCCTGCCTTGACTGGGCCTTTGCCCGAAAACATCGACTTCCTCGCACCTGCCTAGAACAATCAATCCACGTTCGTAACGTAGATCAGTCCGCAAACTCCAATGGAGATATACTATTCTCCACCGAACTCTACGTCTCTGTTGGAGAAGAAGTCACCCAAAAGGTGCTCTTTTACCTTATGAACTGCGGAAAAGAAAACATTATCCTCGGTCTCCTCTGGCTCTGCCTCGCTAACCCAACAATTGATTGGGAAAAACAGACCATCTCCATTCCCGAAGCCCTCGACCAATCTGCAGACCTCTACCATGCCTATGTCACTGATCAAAAGTGTTACGATTGGCCCCTTTTCTTTTCTTCTTCTGCTCTCTTTTGCCCTGTATTACTTAAACATGCACAGCCCTTCCCTTAGTCAGCATTCACGGCTGTGCATTCTCTTCTTTCTTATCTCTGACTCATGCGTTCCACAATATTCCATGTAGTTCTATCATGCACAGCCTTCTGACTCATTTCACGCTGTGTATGACTCACCTTTCCTTATCTCCAGTTACCTTGTTTAGATTTCTCTCTCACAGAGCTGTAGCACTGCTTGGTCTGTGCACAGGACTCTTCACATATAAATAGGGCATCGCACAAGCAGTGTAACCTTAGCTTGAGCCTACTCAAGATAGCAATCTATTGCGTCTTTGACCCTCTTGCTCTCCTCTGCTCTCCCCTCGTACCACTTGGCCTTGCAGCATCTTCGCTCGAGAATACTCTGTCTTCGTCTCGGACGTCGCTACATACTCGCCAAGGTGGAGTAGTGACCAGTCTCTATGCATTGCGCTCAGGACCTATGCCCCTCGTCTTCGCCTCGCAGCTTTAGGTTGCGAATTGAGTCTACGGCTGACACTATCTGTGCCTGTCGTAACAAAAGGCTCAAGCTCTTCAAAACGCGACTACCCTTGCTGTAGATCGCAGCCATGGCTCCTCCATCACCTCTAAAGTGGTGCCCCTGCCCACCACCACCACCCATCACAACCTCTTCTTCCTGGAGGTCTACCATGCCTCCTAGTCCCAGCTCCAGAACCACTACACCCCCCTCACCACCCAGCCCCCCATCTCCGATGACTTCTAAACCCACTGAACTTCATCTTGCCCAACCCAAGGCCTTCTCAGGCAAGCAACGCGATGCCATGCCCTGGCTTCACTCAGTATAATGGTACCTCACCATTAATGTTGATGTCTACTCCACGGATGAAAAGAAGATAGGTTTTGCCCTGTTGTTCATGAATGATGGGAGCGCCCTCACCTAGGCAGATACCTTCACAGAAGAAAGCATGTGAGGAACCAACATGACCCTAGGGTCTTGGGATGAGTTCATCAAGAAGTTCAAGGCTCACTTTAAGAGCCCCAATACCGCTGCCAACGCCCTGACCTGGCTGGCCACCTACCGTGTTAACGAATGACACGATGGGACCTTCCAACTGACTCTTAGTCAATACATCTCCGAGTTCCGCAACCAGGTCAGCCTAGCAGGGCTCAACGAGGCAGCCACCATCTGCCATTACTTCTCCACAGGCATTCCCCCTTCACTCTCCAAAAAGGTGTACCTTATGGACACCGTCCCCACCACCATTGATGACTGGATCAAGAATGCCTCTCATCTTGACAACTAGCACAAACGTGCTAAGCTTGTCGCCCGCCAGCACAAGCATTCCTCGACCCCCAACTTCGTCCCTTGTCCTACTCAACCCTCTCGTGAAAAGGACCCCAACACCATGGATGTGGATGCCATCTGCATTCCAAAACTCACCCCTGAAGAGCGAGAATGCTGCTTCAAACAAGGACTTTGCCTACGTTGCAGAAAATCAGGCCACTTTTTCAACAAGTGCCCCACCTTTAAAGACCTTCCCCCACGTCCCAAAGCCGACCGAAAGGTCGCCAAAGCCAAAGAAGAGGTACCAGGCCTCATGGATGAAGATGACGATGAAGACATCCATGTTGAAGCAATAGAGGTTAAGGATTTTTAAAAGGGAGGACTTCTTTGATGCAATTACCTCCCCAACATTTTGTTTCTTGTGCGCCTGTACTAGTATCCATGTCAAATAGAGCTATGCGAATCCCCATCCAGCTCGTGGTACCCTCGCACACTATAAAAGTCATCGACTCTCCTGCCCTCATTGACTCCAGAGCAGAGATCTCCTGCCTTGACTGGGCCTTTGCCTGAAAACATCGACTCCCTTGCACTCGCCTGGAACAACCGATCCGCGTTCGCAATGTGGATCAGTCTGCAAACTCCAATGGAGACATCCTATTCTCCACTGAACTCTACGTCTCAGTAGGGGAGGGAGTTACCCAAAAGGTGCTCTTTTACCTCATGAACTGCGGCAAAGAAAATGTCATCCTCGGTCTCCCCTGGCTCCATCTCGCTAACCCAACAATTGATTGGGAAAAGCAAACCATCTCTGTCCCTGAGGCCCTTAACCAATCCGCGGACCTCTATCATGCCTATGTCGCTGATCAAAAGTGACATGACTCTCACTACTGTGCCCCACCTCTACGAGGCTTTGGGAAAACCTCGATTCGGTGTGTCAACATGACTCCTGAAACTCATAGGCACCTGCACGTGTACCTGGATATCCAGTCAGAAAAGCAATGGCAACACCAGACCCTTAGCCATTACTCCATCAACCGCGTCACTCGAGGAGGACCATACATCCTGCCCTCAGCCACCATCACCCACTACTCCGAAGCTACCAAACTCACGGAGAAAGCAGGAACCCAAACCCAAGAAGTCACCTTGCCCCCAGAGTACTCAGACTTTGCCAAAGTCTTTGAGGAAAAGGACTGCGAGTCCCTTCCCCTATCTCGACCCTATGACCATGAGATTAATCTCGATGAGTCCTTTGTCCCAAAGATCGGGAAAATCTATCCCTTGTCCCCCGAGAAACAAAAGGTAACCGAAGCCTTCCTAGACGAGAACCTTCACTCCAGGAAAATTCATCCCTCCAAGTCTCCACAGGCCTCACCCTTTTTCTTCATCAAAAAGAAAGATGGCAAACTTCATCCATGTCAAGATTATCACTACCTGAATGAACACACCATCTGTGATGCCTACCCCCTACCCCTCATCTCTGACCTCGTCGACAAGCTCAAAGGAGCTAACATCTTCACCAAATTCAACGTCTAATGGGGTTATAACAACGTACGCATCAAAGACGGACACCAATGGAAAGGAGCCTTTATCACCCACAAAGGCCTCTTTGAACCCATGGTCATGTTCTTCGGCATGAACAACTCCCTGTCTACCTTCCAGCATTTCATGAACGACTTGTTCAGAGACATGATCGCCGAGGGATGGCTTGTCATCTACATGGATGACCTGCTCATCTTCTCCACAGACAACGAATCCCATACCGAATGCACCCGCTGGGTCCTCCAATGAATGATGGAACTAGACCTCCATCTATACCTCAATAAGTGCAAATTTGCCACCCCTGAGGTGGAATACCTCGGCATGATCGTCAAACCAGGTGAACTTGCCATGGATCCTGTCAAGCTCGACAGAATCGCCTCTTGGCCTACCCCAAAGAAAGTCAAGGACGTGCGCTCCTTTCTGGGATTCGCGAATTTCTACCGGCACTTCATCCTGTCGTACTCTGATATCGCCTGCCCCCTCATCGACCTCACCAAGAAAACCACAGCATGGCTTTGGACTCCCCAATGCCAAATGTCCTTCGACGAGCTCAAAAGGCTCTTCCTCTCCCAGCCCATCCTCTATCTCCCAGACCTCTCCAGACCCTTCGCAGTGGCCACCGATGCATCGTGCAATGCCACCGGTGCCATCCTCCTCCAAACTGACTCGAACGGGGATTGGCACCCTTGTTCTTACCTCTCCCAGTCATTCTCCCCAGCCGAACGAAACTACGATATCTTTGACAGGGAACTCTTGGCCATCATCTGAGCTCTTAAAGCTTGGCGCCACTACCTCTGTGGCTTGCAACACCCAGTCCAGGTCTTCACTGACCACAAGAATCTGACATATTTCTGTCAGCCCCAGAATCTCAACCGTCGCCAAGCGTGATGGCTCCTTGATCTTGCAGATTTCGATCTCAAGATGACACACGTCCCCGGTCCTCTACTCTCTTGCCCTGACGCCCTCTCTCGCCACCCAGACAGACTCTCGTCTGAGTCTGACAACCAGGCTGTCACCCTCCTCTCTGAAACCCTCTTTGTCCAGGTCATAGACTCGGTCCTCACAACCACCATCCAGAAAAACTCCACCACTGATGAACTTGTTACCCGCCTCCATGCAGACCTTGAAGGACCCATTAGGGTTCCGCATGGGTAACCCATGGGTCTTGAGCCTAACACCCACACCCACACCCATTGAAAAACCCATACCCCCATCAAGGGTATGGGTATACATGTGGGTTATTGAACATTTACCCACAGCTATACCCATCAGAGGTATACCCATGGGTTACCCAATACATGAGCAAAAAAAGTAATGAAACTAACAAATAAGGACTACTATGAATCCAATACCCTGTTAATACTGTCTCACCCATCAGCTAGCTCAACCTCCTCACCCACAACATCTGGCAACTTAGATGTAACCTTGCTAATATCATCCGACTTGATGAAACCAAGCTGGCTCCACTTGCCTACACACAACAGT